>VMTU01000118.1:0-128154 GCA_016759055.1 Paramecium bursaria
CCCAACCCCAACCCCTAAAAATTCATCAATAAAAAATTTATTATAAAAATGCTAAAAATAATAATTATAATTTTCTTAATCAATTTTACATCCTCAAGAAAAGTAGACCAATTTTGCCCATAAAATGGAACTATAATTGATTGTTATTAGGCACCGAGATAGAATGTTTGTGGAAAATCGAAGGATGACAAATATATGAAGGATTTTGATTCGATATGCAAGGCATGTAACGATCCTCAAATCTGGGGCTTTAATTATAGAAGATGTCCTCACAGCGTAAGAGATGACGGACAAGAGCATTTTGTTAGGAAACCTTGAATAATTTTATGATATTTTTTATTTTATTAATCTAATTCTGTGTTTCAGATTACAAGGAAAATCAAAAAAAGGCAATAATTCGATACAATACAACCGAGGAGTAATTGAAAACATCAAATTAATATTCAAATTTCCTTAATAATCATTAACAATTCGATCGATCAAATGAATTTGAAATAGAATGTAATAATTAGAACATTTGCATTTTTTGCGATACCAATAAAACCTACTCAGCCAACTATGAGAATATAAATTTATTATTTATGAATAATGGATTTAAGGTTGAAACCAGGGCTCTAATGGATTAAGTGAAGCAATATTTAAGTTTTCAAAACTTATTTGTTTCATTCAATAAATAATAATGTTGTGTTTAAACTTAACCTAATTTGATGATTTATCTCTAAGATTTTTATGCTTTATTCTTAGCGATTAATTTCACTGATTATTTCATGCATGATGAATTAAAATTCCCATAATATGGTAAACTAATAGAATTGAACTTTACAGCTCAATATGACTAAAATTGGCAGTTCAAGAATGTTGAATTTCATATCTAATTCAATTCCAATTATACAAATTTAATTTTTTAAAATGGTTAATTAATTTTTAATGGAATAGTAAATGGATCACTGAATTACTAAAGACAAGAATTATAATCATATTATGTAACTTAATATTTGACAAAAATACCAAATAAAGAAAATATAATAATAGATTTAGACTTCGCTCATTTGTTTATTGAATTATATTGAAAAGAATATAAAAATATTTCATTTTTCACCTATCTGTACTCTCTTAAGTTGTTTTTAGAATTCTATTTGATTTACTAAACTAAGTTCTAAGCAAGTTTAATTTATTGTTATGCATGCTCTAAGATTATTAAGTTATAAAATTCTGATTTTATAGCAATCTTTATGATCTTCTTATGTAGTCACTTAATATGTGCCTCTTGGATTAAGTATTTTCTATCGAGAAATCCTAAACTTCATCCTTTTGAACTTGAGAAAGTATATAGATATATTAAGATGATGAAGGCTAGGAATCTTAGTACTTTGAATCAGATCCATGTTTCCTTTATTTTTATTGGCGTTTCAATAATTATTTTATCTAATCTATCAAATAACAATAAAAAATTATACTTTTAACAATTTTTCATTCCTATCCTTGGGAAGCCTAAAATTTTGACTCAATTCTGTTTGGAACCGTTCTTGGTGTGTGAATTATTCTTATTATTTTTATTTTTATATCTCATCCAATTTTTCCAACTTTTATGTTAGTTCATCTTTTTACCTCTTCATTATCTCTTCAACTCTCTTATTACTTCCCTCCTTGTATTTTACCTATCTAATATTAGAGGCTAATATTACCCAAATTCCCATCCCTGAATTTAATAAATTCCATGATCCAATTAAAGGACTCTATGAGCCTGAGGGCCTACCTTATCAACTGAAGAATCTGTCTTGCATATCTGACGAGTTAAGTATTTCTATAATACATTATAATATGTACAATTGCTTTCGTTCTTGGACATCCACTTTCCCTTAGTTTAGAGAGTGTTAGTATTGAATTTAATGAGACTGTATGGTAGGAAGAGCCTTAAAATCTCTTACATGGTGGTTCATGAACATACATATTTTTTATATTATATAATCACAGATTCCCTTTAGTTATATTATTTTACACAATCTGAAAAACATTCCTTCTCTTAAGAACTTGTATAGCTATGCATTAGGGCACATTCCTTGAAACATTATTTTAAAATTTAATTATCCATTAATAATATGTTTAAAAAAATATGTTTCATTTATTCAAGAATAATTTCAAAGGTACTTAATCAATAGCCTCAGTGTGTAGCTTCCTATACTCCTTCTTAGCCTGTATGATCAATCTCTTCATTGCAAAATTTCTTTATATTAGCTCAAAATCTCTATCACTCATTTTTTAATGGAATCCTTAAAATAGTTACTATATAAATAAGATATAATACATTTTGATTCCGACTTTTCCTTATAATAGTAGGACTATCGAGATCTATAGTCTTCTATCTTAAAGCAATAGTCGTTTAAATCTCATGAGTATATTCTATCATAGATTGCAGAGTTACTGTATCATTGTTGAATTGTTATATATTTTGCCTAATTGCCCCTATAAGTTTGTCAATATCGATTTTTTGAGTGTTTTATCTAAGATTCGATTCAATAGTTTTAATTTTGATTATGTTTATTTAAATATCTTATTATTTTTCAAGATTTGGCAATACTTCAACCTTCTTATCTATGGCAATTTCAGGAATAGATTTCAATTTAGGGGGAATCTGTATATTCTTTACCGCTATTTCTCTTACTCTTGTGGGCGACTTTGTTAAACCCTCTATTAATTTTTATGCCTATTCAATGTTTTCTTGTTAAAGAACCGAGATTAGCTGATCAAGATGGCTCTTAACCTTCATATCTAATATGTATGATCTTAAGTATTGGAAGTATGACACAATTAGTTGTGTATTCATTAATTTAATGTCTTAATTAAAAGTGAATATAGAGACACTATTTCCTTAATTTTAACTAGTTGGTCTTTTAAGACAGAACCAATATAAGAAAACAGTATAAGTCAAGAGAGGAGGGCATAACTATATCATGAGAATATTTAATTTGAATGGTGCTAATAGAGATCGAGTGTAACAGATAATAAAATTACTAACAAAAATAAGTAAGTTGAACTGCCCAAACATAACTAAATTTTATGAAGCAACATTCGATTAAGAATTGACATATTTGGGGTATTTATATTTAAATGATTTGTGAGAGTAGTGAGTGAATATTTGGATACTCCCATTTAATTTCCCAAAGAGGAGCAAATATGGAAAATCATTAAAGGAATAATAAGCGCTTTATAATTATTTCACCCTAAACGCATACATGGAAAAATATCTCTCTCGAATATTTTTATGGGCTCAGACAATAACATAGTATTAGGAGAAATGAATATACCTTTCTATTTATGTCGAGAAAATTATCAAGATGTCTATTTACTAGCACCAGAGTTCTTAAAATACAAGATATATGATGAGAAATCAGACATTTGGATGTTGGGATATTTGGTCTATAACCTTATGTTCAATCAGCCTCCTGTGGTTGCAAACAACATAGGAGTACTGCATAAGAAGATAATTAAAGGAATCCAAATAAACTTCAATCCAAACTTTAGTTTAAACTTAAATAATCTTCTGAAACTGATGCTGCTTTATGATTAAGAGTTAAGAATCACAACAGACTAGATTACTTAATACATACAACAGGTTGAATAAGGAGATGTTAATCTAATAAAGATCTTTCCAAAATTTAAACTCGATAAAATACAATTGCATAGGAAGAGAGAGGAAAAAAAGACTGAGCCTGTCAAGAATGTCGTCTATCTAAGCGAAGAAGGACAATACAAATAACCTTTATTTAGACCATCTAAAATTAAGAAATTAATAACGCCATCAACTCATAGAAGGTCTTAAATTCTATTTTTCGATATGATACCACCTTAAAAATCAACTAATGCATTACAGTTACCTAAAGTTACTTAATTTCAGAAATTCAAAATAAATACAGATGGTAGAAAGGATCTCTTTGGATCTTTGTAGGAAACTTAAAGATTATAGCAATAACTTGAATCAAGTCTCGAAGAACAACCATTCACTAAGTATAGTATGTTACCAAAAAGATTCAGCGACTAGAATTGGAAGAAGTCGCCAAACAGGATTATGTTTGAATAGTAAATTCTAAACATTGCGAGATAGAGAAGCCAGAAAAAACTTGAATAAATTTGAAATAATTTTTTTTTATCTGATGTAGGAAAAAAAAATCAATCTCACTCGTTTCCAATTGAAGCCTGGAACAATCAAAGCATAATTACCACCTAAATTCATATAGAAAATTCCTGATGCTCGACCTATGACTGCAAAAGTTTAAACAGATTATAAATCAGATTTAGATTATTTGCTTAATGATGAGACTAAGTATAATTCAGATTAATATCAATTAGCAAATAAGAGTGGTTGATCAGATGTGATAGAGTATTAAAAGACTGGGCTATGATACCTGATAAGAATGATTAAATGAGAGAATTCATTATGAAAAAAGTAATCACTCTGATAGATTCTCAAGATCCCAACATGAAATTATTAGCAATAAGAGCAGCATTATATGGATTCTTAACACTTAATCTATTGGAAATAATTTTTGGAAAACAATAGAAAACTGTATTGAAAAGACCAAGAAGTGGTTCAAAAATGTAGGAGTAGCTGCCATCAGTTTATCTATAACCCCAATAATTTTTAGCAATATTATAAAAGGGTGCGCAAATAAGTGAAGAAGAGTTATTTTAAAATATAATTTAAAATATTTAGTTAAACTTGGTTATTTTTAAAATACTTAAATTATTCAGCTAATTACCCAAAGATCAATAAACTATTTAATAATTGATTCCTTACCTGAATCCTACAATAATAATTTTGAAAAATATATCAAACAATTAAATTGAAAGATCGAAAATACTCTAATCAGCATATTTATAACTAATTGATCAATTTTTGCATACATTTCTTATCGATAAATAAAATGAGAAAGAAATTGCTTCTATTAATATCACATTATTGGCTACTTTAAGAAATCTATCAATAGATGCAACTAGTACAGATTTATATTTATAATGTGGAATAATTAATAAGATAGTTCAAACTATGGTCAATTATTCGAATAATTATGATCTAATATTGAATACTCTGAGAATTATGTCTCAAATGTCATTAAATAAGGATTGTTGCAATATATTTATGAATAATGATGATGCTATAAGGAATATTTGCTTCTTTTTCAAGATATATTAAACAAATATCTATGTGATAATCAGAGCATCCTATCTCTTAGCTAATATGACCACTTATTATGAGGGAATCAGATAACTAATTTATTTCAAATTCAAAGCATTCCAAGATATCTACAATTGCTTCGAATACTTTTGGACTAAAGAGTTGGCTCCAACTAAACAGATGTCATTAGAAAACTTTGGATAAAGTCATGCTGCCTGGGACTTCTAAATATTAAAACAAGAGTATTTAATATAATTTATAATAGAAAGAATATCGACGCCTTAATTAGAATAATAAGACTTATTGCAAATCTATTAACAGTGGAGTAGATTGGAGTCGACCTAATGTAAAATAATTTACCCATCTATAAAACCTTAATATCAAAGTTGCTAAAATTACTATAAAAGTTTAGCAATATCTAATAAAACGCTGAACTGATTTCATGCACCTTATGTTGTTTGTGTAATGCAACATTTTATGAAAAATAATCGTTAATAAGCGATTTCGAATTCAAGAATTCCAAATTAGAATTGATCCCTCAATTAGGACATTTTATAATTCAGAATGAAGATCAAGAAATATGCTGCGACGGACTGAGAGTGTTATCAAATTTATCAAGACAGAAGGACCTTATTAAGCAAATAATTAAAACTAGAGTTGCAGAAGGTGTTATAGTACTTTTAGATTCCAATTCTTAGGATGTTGTATATTACAGTTTGGGCGTCCTAATAAATTTACTCGTTGATTAAGATTTCAAGTAATTCATATTATTATTCTAATAGACAAAAGGAAATTCAAAACATTATAGAACCTACAATATAAATATTAAGTGATTGCACACTTAATGAAAATGATATAGCGAATCTTAGTTTGAAAGTCTTAGTGATACTCTTAGAAAGTGGATTGTTAAAGCCCGATTAAATGAAAGTAGTTGAAAACGCTGTTTAATAGTATGGAAAATTATGTGATTAAATCCTCTAAGATCATACTAATAGTACTATAATTAACACGAGAACTTTAATCAATTAGATTGTTAATTAAATACCTGACCTAAAATACAAGTGCCCTAACACTAATTGTGGAAGAGCATTTGAAACAGAATTCGCCTTAAGAGACCATATATAGAGAAGACATAAATTATGATATTCAAAGTGGTTTAAAAATCAATTTGCCTTTCTTCACCTGCAATTATTATCTATGAGATAATGATCTCAACTCTCTGTGAGTAATACTTAAATCTCTTCTCTCAATTTCTGGCGATTATTTTCTCTCCAACTAATTAGCCACTGTATTAATATCGGTTTAATCCTTAGCTTATTATAACACTAAATTAAAATGATTTGGAAAAATCTTCTAATACAAATAAACTAATAACTTTTCATGACTTAACAATAGTTCCAATACTTTCTATTTATCCTCTTTTAAGAAAACTTAAAAGTTCGACAATTGTTCAACGTATTACTACATTTATTTAACATGATGGATAGATTTTCTCTTCATGATGTCTCTCCTAACAGATTCAACACAATCTAGGAAGAAGTTCTCTAATTCGCTCCTTATCACATTTGATCTCGTTTATGACTAAAGCAGACCTGATATCTTTTATTGCATATTTCTTTATTTCTAAACATAACCTTATTCTATTTTCTGTATATAGCTAAATTCATAGAATAAAATACTTTAATACATCATCTATTACTGAATTAGTATCTTATTCTGATAGTTTTTAATTCAGCATATCTTTGACTATATTAAGATGGGTTGAAGAAAGAGTAATCGAGTGTTCAATTTTATGGTCTGTAGATTTTCTCAACGATTTCTCTCTAATTATGTATTGAGTATTACTTGGAATTTGAAAAGTATTAGTGCAAAATGTCATGTCTTGTATAACTTTTTATTCAACAACAGGTTCGCTTGACTCAAGCAATCTATTTCTCCTCATTAATGCCTTAGTTTATTATTCTAAGAACTCCTTATCCTACTGTAATTCTTAGATCTTGAATCTAAGTTCTGCATTTTCCTTATTTTTTTATTCCAATTTCATATATAGTTATATACTCTCCTCTCTAAACCATGCCTAATCAATTTATAATGATTAAATACTAATTTCTTTTCATTTTCAAGTGCCTTCTCATTTTATTGCAACACTCTCTCTTAATCTTCACTTTTTTATTTCAATTCTTAGAGATCTCTTTTTATTTTAATCATATGATTGTTGTATGCCACAATAAACTCTACTTAGTTCTTCTCCTTAATCTGATTTATTTTTTCCTATAACCCATCAGTGAATTATATCAACTATGAGAATAATTCTTAAAGTGAATCCATTCTTAATATTTTTTTTTGTTAATAAAAAAAGTTGTTAAAAAAAATTTAAGATTAATGAGAAAAAGCCCCCTAATTATGAAGGAGAACAAATACATTAACAATCAGAAACTTAGCATAATGAATAAATAGAAGCAGAAAACTGCATCCCTAGAGAAACATTCATATACAAACAGATCACTACTACATAATGATTCCAATTTACTTACACCAAATCAAATGAAAAAAAATTTAACAACTCAGGCATCAGATTAGAAATTATCAAATTGTACACATTTTATCAAATGATATTAAGAATCTTAAATACTGAAATCTTTGATGAAAATACAATCTAAGACTAATCCTGGACTGTAAGCCAATTGTCACTTTCATCCATCAAACAAAGCAAAATATATAGTATCTAACAATCCAGTATGCACATAATGCTCGATTGAAATGGCAGCTAAAGGGCATGTCATTCAAAATTTAGGACATGGCTTTAATTCGTTAAATTAGACCAATAATCCATCCCCCAAAATAAAAACAGTATCCCTGTCTACCTACACTGTAATATATTTAAACTATAATTAGAGTATGTAAAGTCATGAGCACAGAGAGAAGGAGATGAGATAAGAGAGAATATTTTAATTTAAGAATATATTAACTAATACAAAACAAGGTTTAGAAAATCTTAAGGTAGACGAATTACCAAGAAAGATAGAGAAAATATTCGAATAACTAATTTAATCTTTATAATTCATTAAGGTATTAATATACTTTAATCAAAAGAATGATATTTTAAAATAAGTAGATAGATGTTTAAATGCAGAAATATTCCAAATCAAACAAACAATTGATAGCATAAGAAAGATGGAAGATGATATTAGTTAAAATGAATTTAATATAGTGGAATATATGACTATGGGTCCATTTAATGAAATAATTAGCATTTATTAATAGAGATTTTAAGAACATTAGAGTTTTTATCATCAATTAACCAATTAAGACTAAATAGTTGCTTAAATATAAAAGCAATTTGAGCATTTTTAATAATTTGCAGTATAATAAGGTAAGAATCTTTCACAATCATTATAAACTTATCTGAGTCTTTATGTTAGTTTTTAAAATAAGGATGTTTTTATGGAAACTTAAGAGAATTAGAGAACGTAAAGATAAAATGTGGATAATTTGTTCTAAACTTGCGAAACTAATAACTCAATTGATGAGGATTAAGTTATTATGAAGGAAAATCAAGGAGTGAGACAAGATAACACTTCAAAATTTACTGAACTATTATAGAAGGGGTATTCTTGTTCACGAAACCTATTTCCAACAGAATCCCCTCAATTTAAAATATGAATTTATTTTATGATTATAGTTATCAAAAATTTCTAATTTATTCCAGACCAGATTGATGTCCCTCTTAATTCGGAGATCATAGTTAAAATAGGAGAAAATTCAAATAGAAGCCAAATTTATCATTAGAGATACTTCATTCTAACAATCTCAAGGGATGATCAGGAAGAAGTCGAATCATCGCCTCTATATTAGAATGATCAATTCAAATACTAGTTTCAATAAAGAGGAACTTACTACATTAAATGTGTTAATGGAGTACCCATAAAAGCGAAAGTCCTAGTATAATAAAGTGAAAAGACAAAAAAATAAAAGTAAGAAACAAAGAAGCCTGATCCATATGCATTCGATAAGCGATTTATGAGAGGCATAATAAATGTTCCTATGGCTAATGGAAATATAATCTAAGACTTTAAAGATATCATAGATGATTATGTAATATATTTTTTGAAAAAGTAAAGACTTAATTAATAGGATTAGAGACTAATTCAACTTTCAATAGTTCATACAATCCACTACAAGATTGGGAGGATGATATTGTAGAATAAAATTGGACAAATAAAATTGTATAGATAATATAAAATTAATAATCTGAGTCTATTGTCTATAAAAGTAATAATTTAGGATAAAGTATTTTAGAATATCTATAAAATGGTATATATATTAAATATTTTCAAGAGTTTCTCTTAGAATAACACAAATGACTCTCCTTTTTTTATCATTTTTTTATAATTAATTTTTACAAAATTTTTAATATTAATAAATGGAGATTGATAATTTAGATGTTGAAACAGAATAAGTATTAGTTGTCTTAAGACAAAATTCTAGATCTATCTACATTCACGGACCTGTATAATAATACATAAACATTTAAATGAATCGATATTATCATTGGATTGAATAAAAATAGTATAAGTTTTGTTTTAAAATCTTGAATAAATTACAAGTTATTTTAGGTTAAACGCTAAAGAAATTAGGGTATGAAATAATATTATATAGAAATGAATTAACTGGATTTTATTCACCTGTTAAGGAATTATTGCTCATCTTATTGGATGAATAAAGATAATATTCATTATAAGATAAAAACCAAATCATGAAATCGAAAATACAAATATAAGCAGAGAATGATAAATATGATGATGAAGTTCAAAATAATTTAACCTTTTTTATGTAAACATATTATCAATAATTTAGGGATTGCTTTGATTAGATAGTTTGTTGCATTAATAATTTGGCCTATATATATTTATTGAGAGATAACACATCTAAAGCATTATGTTATTTATATAGAGCAGCAATTGCAAGATTGATAAGCATAGATAGTTATAGATCTTATTATCACATGGTGTTAATTTGTTTAAATTTAGCTGCTATATATAGATAACAAAACTAAATTGATGATGCTGTCAATATGATTACTAAATCTATAACAGAATTAGAAAGATTGGATAGTTAATAAACTAAGCTTAAATTTATGGAATCTAGATTATACGTTTCGAACTATTTAGAGTAATTAAAAAATTGTATTTTTTATTAGATATTATATGAAGGAGTTTTTTGATTTCAAATTGAAACTACCTCAAAATATGCCCTATGTCATAATTCAGTATAATTTATGCCTTAGTTATTAATTTTTGTCAACAATTCTAGAATTTTAGAATAAGTATTAATATATTATAATTTAGAAAAGCTGATTATAATATTTGCAAGACATATTATACATAAGTTTATAACATGTACATGTAGATTATAGTAAGTGATAAACAAAAAACCAATTCTTAATAATCTAAATCTCCAGCATTAGAAGATGTAAGAGGTTATTATGCAAAACAAAAACAATAAAAATAATTATAATTGCCTGATCAAAAGGATCCTGATTTTGAAATCCTCTAAAGGCTAACTCCAAAAAATAACATAATTTATTCCGATTATCTAGAGGATTTAGAATTAAATGTTGTTTTCACTCTATTAGAATAATAATTGTATTATTTAATCCTAAATATTAGTTATATTGAAGTTTTAGTTTATAGTTATTCAAGAGATATCAAATAGAAATTTTATTTACAATGTGACCAAATAGAAACAACTGACTTTTACAGTCCTGAAACCTATAAATAATTAGCATCTATGCTTATAATTGATTCAGAAACTGGATTAATAAAAATACGTAAATACAGGATGATTGATAAAATTAAATGAACACTCTTTATTATATATAAATGTAATTACCCATCAAATATTCAGAAGAAATTCTTAGTGTGAGAACTGGTGATAAATACATCTGTCCAATAGTGGCATTAGAATCAACCATCATTACACATGGCATGGAATATCCACATAATCTTAACACAGCATTAGAGGTTGAATAACAAATAAGATAATAAGGAGCCATTCCTGCAACAATAGCAATCATAAGTGGAATAATACATGTATTTTATATATTAATAAAGATTGGACTATCTAAGGAATAGATTGAATAGATAGCATAAAATAAAAAATTGTTTTAGAAATGCTCAAGGCGAGACTTAGCATCAATAATTAGTAAATAGGGAAGTGGAAGCACCACCGTTGCAGCCACAATGATATGTGCTCAATTGGCTGGAATTTAAATATTTGTTACCGGAGGAATAGGGGGTGTACATAGAGGAGCTGAGGAAACCTTTGACATATCTGCTGATTTGATTGAACTATCACAAACTCCTGTAGCTGTCATATGCGCAGGAGCTAAATCAATTTTGGATATTCCAAAGACTTTAGAATATTTAGAGACTTTTGGAGTCCCAGTGATTGGGTACAAAACACAGAAATTTCCTAACTTCTTTACATCTAATTCAGGGTTTGACTGTCATGATAGTGTTTAAGATGCCTAATAAGCAGCTAAAATAATTCATGCCTAATATAATGTTTTAAATCTTAAGAATGGAATTCTATTTGCAGTTCCAATTCCAGAGGAAGAAGCAGCTGATGGAGAGGAAGTTTAGAAAGCTATTCAATAAGTAATTTAGATACTAATATAGGCATTAGATGAGGCAAAATAACATAACATAAGTGGTGCACAATGTACTCCATTCTTATTGAAAAGAATTCACGAAATAACTGAAGGTAGAAGCGTCAAGAGTAATACAGCTTTGATTAAGAATAATGCTAGCGTTGGTGCATAGATTGCAGTTGAATTGTTTAAAAAAATAAATTTGAATTTTTGATTATAATCATGTAAGTGGGTCAGGCAATATATAAAATTGTATTATGAGTCCAAAGTACCATACGAAAAGGAGTAAATAAAAAGCTAGCCACAATGGATCTCTTTTGTCATGTAATACCTAAAAGGAATCTCTAAATGATGTCAAATGTAATAGGATAAAAGGAACTAATGTAAGCCATGCTAATATTGCACAAAAAGCAGAACCTTATATAAATGTCATAGACAATAATGCTAATTTGATATAATATTTATGTACCAGCCAAAGAATATAGGTATATTCTTTTAACTACATATTCCTTAACCTCAGCACTACCCTTAGCTTAGAAGATTAGGATAACATAATGAACAAAGTACAGTATGAATACAGCTGCTCCAACTGCTAGTCTCGGTCCTAGATAAGGATCAGGCCCATTGGCTAGAATTTAAATCTCTGTCATCTTTTTAATATACTAAATAAATTAATATATGATTTAGCCAGAATCTGACTCATCTAAGCGGGTTGCTTATTTTTATAATTACTAAATTGGAAAGTTCCACTATGGTAAGGAACATCCCATGAAACCAAAACGAATAGCTATGGCTCACAATTTGATAGTTAATTATGGGTATTTCTTATTAGTTATCCTTAAGAATGTACAGAATGCTCGACGTCTATCTAATGAGAGAGGCTCAATTGGAAGAAATTAGACACTTCCATGATCAAGACTACATAGCATATTTGAGTTAGTTTATGAGTTAATAGAAGGTCAATTTTGTGAAGGAGTATTTCAACCAAGCTAATGATATGAACCCCTTACCTGAGGGTCTCTTAAACGAATATAAAATGATCGAAAAAGCAAAAGCTCCACAAAAAGCAGTTAATTCTGAATTTAGAGTAGGAGATTCTCCAGATAATCCCACCTTTTCGGGTCTTTTTACCTTTTGCTAACTCTCTGCTGGTGCTAGTATAGATTGTGCTCATGCAATTTTATCAGGAGAAGCAGATATTGCCATTAATTGGGCAGGAGGTTTACACCATGCCAAAAAGAAGGAAGCAAGTGGATTTTGCTATGTCAACGACATTGTCGTATGCATAGTTGAACTATTGAGGATATACACCAGAGTTTTGTATGTTGACATAGATTGTCATCATGGTGATGGTGTCGAGGAGGCATTCTTCTTATCTAATCGTGTTATGACTGTATCATTTCATCAGTATGGTGGGGATTTCTACCCAGGATCTGGGAATATCGACTCTATAGGTTCAGGTTAAGGTAGATATTTCGCTGTGAATGTCCCCATGAAGCCTGGAATGTCAGATCAACCATATTATGAAGTGTTTAGGAAAGTCATGAGTAGAGTAATGGAGACATTCAGACCAGATGCCGTCGTAATGCAGTGTGGAGCAGACTCCTTAGCTTATGATAAACTAGGTGGATTTAACTTATCGATTAGAGGCCATGGAGCATGTGTAAAATATATGAAAGGATTTGGAGTTCCCATAATATATTTGGGTGGAGGTGGCTACACAATCTAAAATGTGAGTAGATGCTGGGCTTATGAAACTGGTCTAACATTAGGATTGGACATTGATGAAGTAATTCATTTATATTATTTAGAGGCAATACCTGCATAAGATAAATTTTATGATTTATACTATCCTGATTACAAGCTTCATTTCAACATAAGATAAAATGTAGAAAACAAGAATAAGGATGAAGACTTGAACAAGACTATAGCCACTGTCTATGAGCATTTGAGATAGATCGAGCAAGCACCAGGAATTCATTTCCATGATGTGCCCTACTCATTTTATCCATAAATGGAAATGGAAAATGAAGATGATTGTAACAATATTCATATATAATTAGTTCCTGATGAAAAAAAAGAATATAACTTGAGTTAATTTGATTAAAATCCTGATTCACAGGATATAGCAATAACTCCATTCGAAAGAAAATTACATTAAAAAGAATGATATAAATTTGAAACATATAATATCAATTTGTAGAGGTTAATCTTCTTATAATATCTTCATACAATTAGGGTCTCTATGGATACCATATCTCTGTGAATGTATTTATATCTATCGAACACTTTATACAGGATAATCTTTTAATTTCCTTCTTAGATGGTACGAATATAGATTTCTATTCTTCATCTGTGATTTATTGCATTTAAACCTATGTGATCATTTAATATTTCTTAAATTTTAGTTTCTGTAATTCTCTTTTCGTTGTATCATCTTCCAGTGTAAAATCAATTGATCTGCCTGCTGATATTGTCTTACTTTGCAATCTTGGCCTATTTTCAGGACTGATGGTAAATCTCCTCTACATTTGTAAACTTTATTTTAATTTGGAACCTAGAATACTCTAAGGAAGACTGTAATTAGGTTTTTCACTCTGAATTATTGGATCACCTTACTTAAGTAATTAGTCTTTAACTTATTTGTTACTAACCAAATAAAATATATCATATTCTATTGCCTGGCTATGATAGTCTTTAGATAATAAATCCCAAATTGTTGAAGTAGTAATGTATCCTTGTTAATTGAAATCATAAATTTGAAATACACATCTAATTGATTATTCATCATCCAACTTATTTATCTTTTCCACCCATTACTAATATTTCTAATAGCTAAATAGTTGAGGTGCTTTAAATATCCTCAATATAGATTCAGCAATAGTTTAAGGATAAAACTTGCATAAATACAATTATAATTATTCTCTTGTTATTCTTAGATTCTTTATTGATGTCTTAATTGGTGCCTACTAAATTAAAGAGACAACAGCAGTTATATCACAATTTTATTATGTTCTCATGCTCATCATTTATATTGGTCTGATTGATGCTCTAGGTCTCCTCGTTTTAAACAATATTGAACTATCTAATTTCGATGTATCTAGTTTAGATGTACTCCTTCCAGAAAACTCCTCGGAATCATTAAAGGTGGTTTTTTATTCCTATGGTTTCACACTAATTGTCTTAAATTAGGATTGTTATCGATTCTTTTTTATTTTGGGTAACTTCAATACTCGTCCTCGACATGAATCCAGAGTTTTAACTAAGTCCCCTTGTAATAATTATATTTTAGAAATACCTAGCATCTTGTTTTTACTAACAACATTTATAAGTTAATCAATATTATAATTCATTCTAAACTCTTTAAAAAATCGGCTGATTTCTTCAAATAGGCCTAATCGAATTCCCACAAACAAGCATCCATCTCTGATTCACTCACCAGACTATAACAATTACATTTCTTGGATTCGAATTCTCGCTTTACTAAATTTATTTATTATTACTTTTATTTGAGCTAGAGTGTCTTTAGCATTTTAAAATTTATCAAGTAACTTCTAATAATCTTATTTGTATTATTTAAAACAATCACTTATTTTATTCAACCTTTTCAACTTATCTTTATCTTAAATCTAATAGCATATTTTATATTTTTCAGCTTAAGCCTAATTTTATTAACCATAGATTCTCATGAATACAATAGTTTGAGCTAACTCCCTCATCATAGGCAATGTAAATATATTTTGATTATTATCTAACCTTACCACCTTTTCCTCCATTATAAAAATATTAATATAAATTTAATGTAAGAGTGGACATTTTTGGAGTTTACAGTAAAACCATCATTGATGAGGACCTATGTAATATTATACAATATATAGATTCAAGATAAAAATCAAGAAGAGAAAATGTTTATATTTCAAACCTACCTAGATCATATATAATCTCTCTGTAATGATGATAATAAAAATATCTCATTACAATTTTAAAAAAATAAAAAACTGAGTAGATTGCTTAAGATAGCCTTGATCATCAACGAATCCTATACACCATGCCATCAAGATTTTATAAAATCTAATATGCTATATGAACTTGTCAAATATTATTTTTAGGAGGCTTACAAAAAATTTAATTATGAATAATACTACCTTATATTCCAAGCATACACCCTGTAATATTTATATGATTACATCACTGAGAGAGAATTAACAGAGGAAAAGATATAAACTTACATAAATATAAATGATCTATTAGAGAAGTTAGCTATGACTTAATTTAAGGGCTTGGCTGTTCTTGTAATATAGTTGCTAATAGAATTCTACTTCATTTAATAGAAGTTTAATCTAGACCACCTTTTTGATTTGCATGATCAACATTATAGTGAAGATTTATAACAGAAAGGTTATTCGATTGATAAAATTAATGATTATAGAGACATTGTAGCTTCTTTAAAATAAGACTTATCTCCAATCACTGATGCTGAAGAGCATTGTGATAATTACACCTAAGAAAATATCCCTTAGTAGATCAAGAACATTTATTTTTATCCTGAAATATTTCAAAACCAAAACTCAATGAAGTTTATTACATAATACATGATTAATGCAATATCGACAAATAATAAAGATTTGCTTGCAGAACTTAAATTTCTATTCCAGACTTAAAAAATAGATTTGATATCTATATAGATATTAGAATTTTATCAATGTCCTCCACAACAAGCATTCCAACTAAGTGAATAATTCATACAATCGACTGATTTTAAAAAAGTATTTGATCTGAATTTGATACTTCTTTATTCTTAATTAATTTGTCAAAAAACAGAATAGTTAAAGTTATAAACCAAAAAGGCATAAGAACATAAGATATTGTGGGCTAAATCATCAAGATTGTAGATGATGTTGGTTAGCAAGTTTTAAAGATTGTCTGGAATAGATAATACAGCTTTAATAGAATTAGTAGATTAAATTATATAGTTTAAAATTTTAAATACCTTATTATTGGATTTTTAAATTTTATTCATATAGATAGCATTCAATATCATCTTTAGTAAAATAATTGAATGCCATATTTAGGAATCTGACAAAAAGAATGGTCATGTAGGAGATTAATAGCTATAAATCTTGCTTAAGTTGTTTGACAAGCTTATTTTGAAAATAAACTAGGACAATATGTGGGATATAGTTGTTAACTACATCAATAATTGTTTATCAAAATCAATCATTGAGTGCATTCAATCAATATTTATAAAATCAGTCTAACTTATTTAGTATGTAGAATACACCTAGCTCTTTGGAATTTTAACATATATTATTTAATTTGCACCTGCTTATGAACTAAATTACTCAGACGATATTAAATCACTAATTCTAAGATTGACTTTCAAAAGAGAAAAATAATTACTGATACATTAGTTTGAGAGTTTATGCATAGAAGAATAGCTATAATTCAGATATTCTAAATTATACAAGAAATAATACCTGTATTATAATCTATAGAAAAATTATAATAAGTCAATCAGATAAATACTTAAATATTTTTAAGCCTATCTCTGTTAACCTAGTTTTTCTGATTATGGCTATTTACAAGAGGAACTTGTAATTAAGACTCTGTATTAAAATTTTAATAGCTTAGGAGGTATCATTTATATTATTGTACAGCAACGTTACTAGCATTGATATCAAGTTAGTTCTTATAAAAGCAAGAACTCCAAAATAATGATCTTAATTTAGAAATCAATGAAGAGTTATCTTAATTCCTTTTTGATGCGAAATTGATTCAATAACTTTGCCCTAACAACCCAAGATTGTTAGTGAAGAGAATGCAGGATCCTGATAGCTTTTATAGGAAATCCATATTATTGGAGTAGTAAACTAGAGAGAAATATTTGCATTTGTTTATAAATTATTTGATGGAAAAAATATTAATTAAGTGAATATATTATAATTATCATTTTTAAAAAAAGTCACTTGGCAGTTTTCCTGGTCTGATTCTTATAAAACTACTATTATGGTGTCTAGCACTCGATAACTTACTTTTTAAATCCATCGTGTTGAGCAACAGTAGGTCTAGTATGTTTTCATTTTTGATTTTTTTTATGTTTATAAATCTTTATTTTTATTTTTTTGGCTCGTCATTAGGTTTTATGTACGATATCGATTAATCTTAAACCTTAAACAAATTTCTTTCAGCAGATTCCTTAAATATGAGGTTACTTATAGATCTCTTCTTTAAACCAGTTTCCACTTTTTTTGTTACAAAAAATGACTTCTTTTCGTGATTGGATTTCGTTCGATCTCTAACTATCGATTTCTCATTGTTGAAAACATCAAAGACCTTAATTCGTTCCTTACTGTTCTTGCTTGAATTCACCTAGTTCATGAGAGCACATCCATTGCGCAGTAAAACTCTATTCGTAGATTGAGTCACATCTTATTCCTTTTAATTACGGCTCAAATCATGCGCCTTGAGAGCAGTGTCTTATTTGATGTAGTTTTTGAGGTAATAGCTTCTATTCATAACGATAATAAAATAATTTATATATATCAACTTTCTAATTAGTACCTAAGATGATCGAAGTAATTTCTTTAGTCAACATTACTAACTGCCAAACAATCCAAACAAACTATCTTTTTCATCTCCAAAGTCTTTTCATCAATCTCTAACGCACCGTTTGGATAAACCAGTAACTTATCATACTCACTAGGAGCAAACCATTCAAAATAGTTAAAAGGATTACACTCCTCATTTAATTGATCCCTTTTGCGTCTCTTATTGGTCAGAAATAAAAACTTCTCCCTATTTAATGTAGTAGAATATACTTTGTCTTTGCAGTTTTCACAAAATCACAGAAAGGTTGAGCAATAATCTCTCTTTGGTGATGAGTCTTGTAGCATAAGTTTATGATTTCTTGCAATTAATAAGGCTAATTAGGTGCTTCATGCCGAATTATTAAACTTTCTATTTAAATTTTATAATATATATTCTACTTTGTTGCTTTAATGTGAAATCCTGTAAGAAACTTATGAAGTAATCTGAAAACCCGAAGAATTGAAATACAACTTAATCCTTAATTCTCAGATAAGCATTGATATTGTTAATTTAGACTAACATAATTGCAAAGATTTCATATTTAGCATCTTATTTATTCTAATATTAATAATTAATTACACTTATATCATTACACATGTTGCATTCAAATAAAATGTCCTCTTGATCGACATCATAATTAAGGAATTCTTTACATTTAGTCAAATTTCCTTTATGACACTTTTGACAAAAATATGTAGATGCAAGATGCTGTAATTTGATTGTATCTACTTTAAATTTCCTAGCCTTCCTATCTATTGTGTATGGATCAATTTCTCTGATATCCTAATATAATTTATATTTATGCTATTTAGACAATCTATATATGTAAATAACTATATACTTTCTATATATTTAATTAAGGCTATCTTATTCATCTATATCTAGTAGTAGTTACTTATTCAAGCAAACTAAAGGCTATTAGTCACCAGATTTTAATTCATTCACCAGAGGTCTATTTTGGCGGTATAATTGCTGAAATTTATACTAAGTAATAATATATAAGTATTTACTAAAGTTCCAATCTTCAAATTCTTGTAGGATTCCTCATTATTGATGCTATAATCAATCGTTAAATTCGACATCAGATCCTCATCTAAAATTGTAAATTTAACCATTTTCTCTGAAATAACTTAAATATTCAATATATATCCATTTAGATATGGTATATTTTATTATGATAACCTTTAGTTCATCTCACTAACCTAAATGAATTTCGATAGTTCTTAATTAGTAAAATACGATCTCAATTAAATTATGTAAGGGTTAACTTATCTTTGTATAGGGTTTGATCCTTGTAAGGTTTATTTTTTAAGCAAATGAATTTGTGATTACTCACTTAGTATGCCTCCAAACAAATTATTCAAATACCCAAATCTTATTTTAGTTATAATGAAATATGATGGAATGTATTTGTCGATGTCGACATCAGTAATACAGTACAATTACAATAGCTCACCTAGATGCTTACAATAGAATATTGTATATTTAACCTACGAAGGCGTCATTTATTTCTCTGACTTGCTGATATATACTTCAACATCTTATAATTCATAATTCATTAATAATAATCATTCTTATTCCTCCTAACTATTCCTGCCCTTTTTCCCGAAAGTAAACCCTATATAGTCATCTAGATTAAAATCTCTTTAGTACCCTTGGTCTTGCACTTTGATTTGCTCCAATAGGAAGATTGGGGAAATTGGAGGACATTGTGCTCCATCTATAATATGTTTATTTAATTACCACTTGAGGCTTGTTGGAATTGAACTAACTGCTCTTGATGTCTTTAGCTTATAAATATTAATCACCTGAGACCTAGAAGCAATTTGGTGTCTCCTATACTAGCTAACTAGAGCTAGTATGCAATCTCATCAACAGTTCTGGGGATGTGAATTAGTTAACTCTCTGGATGTGCTTTGCGAACTAATTGGCTTGCTCATCCTAATCTGGCTCATCCAATCTTCCTCTCATCTGATGTGGACTCTGATCTTAGCAACTTTGGATTTGCTCTGGGCTCATCATACCACTCTACAATAGCTCCTATACTTTGTTATGGCTGAATACTTGCACTTATGCTCCGGTGACCAAATCGCAATTCTAAGCTAAATTTTACTTCATACCTTGGAAGCTAAGAAATGTGGGGTAGGCTTCATGTTCTCTTCTCCTGTCATTGGCTTCTATGTCGAGGGCCTCATCTTAGAGTCTAGTGGATAGATTTTAATATGTTGGGACTCTTAGCTCGGGACTTAGTTCTAATCTTGGTACATAAACAATACAAATTTAAAAATAATGAAAAAGTGAAATTCGTGTATAAACTTTAAACAATATATTTTTTTAAATATAATAAGTCATTTTTTACCAAATTTGCTTGTTTATTTCACCAATTATCCTGTTGGTGTCTTAGAGTGTTACTAGATTGGAGGTTATTAAATTTTTTTAACACTTGGAGTTAAAGAACCATTCATAGGTTTCTTGACACCATCCTTTACAAATGTGACAGATTATTTCTTAGCCTTTTATTCCACATCTGGAGAATTATCATTCGAATCAACCTATTGAGGTAATTTTATTCTTTTGATAAGAAATTGAATACTTAAAAGCTCCATCATTTTAAAGGAATGGATGATTTATCAATTCGTGAGATGTGATCCTCAATTTAGGATCTTATTCGAGCAGTCTTTACAAACAATCCACACATTCATTACTTAGTTTATTTTTAAATGCAGGTGGAATTTATATCTATCCTTCCATAATTTGTTGGATGACTTCTTTATTCGTTGTTCCCTAAAATGGTAAATATCCAAATAACATTCCATACAGGATGACTCCCATAGACCATACGTCAACTAAGTTTGTTACAGCTTTATCTTATCCCTTCAATAGTTCTGGAGCCATATACCTAAGACTTCCCATATCTGCATTTTCTGGATTGAAATCATTTGAGAACCCTGATATTCCGAAATCAATCACTCTGATTATACCAGAGTCTTTTGCTGTCAATAACAAGTTTTCTAATTTGAGATCACGATGAATTATTTTTTTATTATGGCAATAAGCTATTGCACTTGCTAACTGCTTAAAATAGTGTCTTGCTTCATCCTCTGTAAAATGTCCTTTCTCCTACACTAATCCTAATAGTTCTCCTCCTTATAAGTATTCCATAATATAAACTGTTTGCATATTTGCCATAAAAAAGGCATTTATTATTTTTACAATATGGTCATGTTTAAGTGACTTTAATGCTCTAGCCTCTCTAAATATCATATCAACTTCCTTTGATATATATTATAATTACTTATGCATTTGTAATCATATTCGCCTTAACCATCTTAATTGCTACTCTTTCTTTAGATTATTTATGCTAACCTAAAACCACCTTTCCAAAACCTCCCTCTCCTATTTCTTAAATGATCTCATATTCAGCTAACTGGAAACTTTAATCAAACTCTTCTCCTATTGATTTTTTAAATAAAAATTTTATTATTACCCTTCGATGCAAACAAAATTGATCCTGTCTTTAAAAAATCAAGATCGTCATCCATCTATTCTACTCCTTCTGAATTAAATAACCTTAGCTTCTAAAAATGAGTGTCCCATTTCGACTATAATTGTCTTTTAATATCTGATAATTTTGTATGATCATGTATCACTACGTCACAACACAATTATGAATCCCCATTCCTATACACTTTAATCTTTTTAGCAATATGTATTATACTGTTTTATTGTTATTGGATGGTTCATAATCCTCAAAGAATTAATTCATAATTATTTAATTTTGTATTATTTTAAATCATAATCCTAGTTCCTTAATTGATAATTGCCATAATTCTTCTTCTTATTCGCCAGATCTAGCAAACTTCGATGCTTTCGACAATTTATTCTATTCATAATAACCACCGGGGACTAATTCATCATAGGGCTAAAGAGCCGTATAAACAGTTGTCCATGAACCTTATTCCTCTGTCATTGTGAACAAGTATCCGATAGTATTAATAAGCAACTTAAATAACGATCCGAATTTTCCATAATTTTTGGAACCAAGGATTTCAGTTCTAACACCACCAGGATGCAAAGCGACTACTTTAATATTTCTTTTTTGCTCCTCAAATCTCTTTTATAAATATTGAGTGAACAGAACATTAGCATATTTACTCACTGCGTACATTTAAAAAGAATTTTATTCAAATATTACTTTCTAAAAGTCTGTCTTTTTTCTAATAAGTTGATGGGCTCCACTTGATACATTAATTATTCTAGATCTATCTGTAAAATAAGGTTATAATAAGTGAGTCAAAAAGAAATGCCCAAAATGGTTAGTAGCCATTGTGGTATTATGACCTTGTTTATTAAATTAGCTTCCTGTGGTGGCTATTCCAGCATTGTTGATGAGAATGTCCACTTTATTAAATTATTATTTAAATTATTCCACAAACTCCTTTGGACTATCATAATTGGACAATTCTAATTGGATGAAATGCAAATTATTGTTTTTGGTCTAAGTCTTAATATCGTTGATTATTGGCAAGGTCTTTGCTTTGTCTCTACAGGCAAAGATTATTGAGGCACCATGGTGAGCTAGTTTTCTAGCTGTTTCCTTTCCCACTCCCGCTGATGATCCAGTGATTATGACAACTTTCCCTGTTAAATCCACATTATATTCTCTACGAGGGCCTGTTTTTGTTAGATACACCCAACTTGTAAACAAAATCAAAGAAAAAAGGACTAAGTAAATAATCGTCGCTAAAATTTCCATAATCCTAAATTTAATTAATTTACTTATTAGGATATATTTATACTTTAATGATGTAATATTGATTATAAAATTATGGCTATATGACCATTCGGAGACAATCCTAAACCAAGCAGTTTTATGGTGGCAGAAATAATGAAAACTATACTTGTTTTTCAAATATTGAAAATTCGAAAACTTCATTTTATATTATTTTAATTATTCATTGTAATTCAAGTTCCTTAATTGATAATTACCATAGTTCTTCTTCCTATTCTCCTGATCTTGCTAACTTTGAAGCTTTTGATAACTTATTCTTTTCATAATAGCCTCCAGGAACTAACTCATCATATGGTTGAAGTGCAGTGTAAACAGTCGTCCATGACCCTTATTCTTCAGTCATGGTAAACAAGTATCCGATAGTTTTAATTAGAACTTAAAACAGGTAACCAGATTTACCATAATTTTTCGATGTAAGTATCTCAGTTCTTACCTCTCCTGGATGCAAAGCGACTACCTTAATGTTTCTCTTTTATTCTTCGAATCTCTTTTATAAATATTATGTGAATAGAACATTAGAATATTTGCTTACAGCATACATTGAAAATGAGTTCTATTCAAATATCACCTTCTAAAAATTAGGCTTTTTTCCTACCATTTCATGGGCTTTGCTCGATACGTTAATTATCCTTGACTTCTCTGTAAAATAAGGCTATAATAAATATGTTAAAAGGAAATGGCCAAAATGATTTGTAGCCATTGTGACATTATGACCTTATTTATTGAATTGATTTCCTGAGGTAGCCATGCCAGCATTGTTGATTAAAATGTCAACTCTTTTAAATTGTTATTTAAATTATTCCACAAACTCTTTGGGACTATCATAATTTGACAACTCTAATTGGATGAAATGCAAATTATTATTTTTAGTATGGGCCTTGATATTGTTGATTATAGTTAATGTCTTAGCTTTGTCTCGACATGCAAATACTATAGTAGCACCATGATATGCTAGTTTTCTCGCTGCCTCTTTTCCGACTCCTGCAGATGATCCAGTAATAATCACAATCTTCCCACTTAAATCCACATTATATTCTCTCTTAGGGCCAGTTTTTGTTAAATACACCCAGCCTGTGAACGAAATAAAGAAAAAAAAGATTGCATAAACAATCGTAGCTAGAATTTCCATAATCCTAATTTTAATTAATTTACTTTTTTATGATATTTTCAATTTGACTGATTATTTTTATTATCAACTTATCATTTCTGTAAATTTATTCTCATATGATACTTTTCTTTATTACTCAATTAAATTAATAATAAATATATAATTTTAGAGATTTAACTTTGAGCATGCTTTGTGGTTTAAAGAAAACTCTTGGACTCACATACCCATCCGATTTAATATTATTCTTTTTATTATTCATAATAATTCAAGTTCTTTCAGTGATAATTGCCATAGTTCTTCCTCCTATTCTCCTGATCTTGCCAATTTTGAGGCTTTAGACAATCTATTCTTTTCATAATAACCCCCAGGCACCAACTCCTCATAAAGTTGAAGAGCAGTATAAACTGTTGTCCATGACCCTTCTTCTTCACTCAATGTAAACATATAACCAAATGTATGAATAAGCACTTTAAACAATAATCCTAAAATTCCATAATTTTTATAGCTCATGATTTAGGATCTAACCCACCCTGGATTTAAAGAAACTACTTTAATATTTCTATTCTGTCCTTCACATTTTTTTTATAAATATTGACTGAAAAGAACAATGGCATATTTGCTGATTGCGTACATATAAAGAGAATTCTATTCAAATATTACTTACTAAAAGTTTGGTTTTCTTCTTACAATATGATGCATTCCACATGATACATTTATAATTCTAGATCTGTCTGAAAAATAAGGTAATAATAAATAAGTTAGTAAGAAGTGCCCAAAATAATTAGTAGCCAAAATCCTATTATGACCTCTTGCACGTTAACTTCATTTCTCCGTGTGGCTATACTAGCATTATTTATGAGAATGTCGACTTGATTGAATTACTATTTAAAGGTTTTCACAAATTATTTCGGACTTTCATAATTAGACAACTCTAATTGAATAAAGTGCAAATTATTATTCTTAGTTTGAGACTTTATTTCTTTGATAATAGTTAAAGTCTTTGCTTTGTTCCTACAAGCAAATATTATTGTTGTACCATGACGTGCAAGTTTTCTTGCAGTCTCCTTTCCTACACCAGCCGATAAGCCTGTAATGATTACAATCTTTCCTGTTAGATCCACTTTATATTTTCTCCTTGGTCCTGTTTTTGTAAGATACACCCAACCTGTGAAAAGAACTGTAACTATAATTTCAATCATCTTAATTATATTTAATATATTTTAACTATATTATTAATTTTGATTAATTCTATGTTTCTGAATATGAATATATTTTTTATATATATTTCTTCTAATATTAATGCTTTTTTCCATTTGAATTTTTAAATATAACGGATATTATTTATATAATCTTTTCAAATCTTTTATCACTGAAAATGTATCAGAACTTAATAGCGTTTTGGTGGATTAAAAATTATTCAAAATAAATTTCTTATAAAATTATTTATCTTCTTACCTAGCAATAAAAAATATCTCCTTTTTAGAAGATTATTTTAATCTATATTACGACTTAACAATAAGAGCGTAATAAAATGAAATTGAAGAATGCAGTTAAATATAGATAGATCATATCTTAAAGTTGAATGTATTATAAATTATGATTATATTTTCATCATAATCCCAATTCCTAAAGCGATAACTTCCATAGCTCTTCTTCCTACTCTCCTGACCTTGCTTACTTAGAGGCTTACGATAACCTATTCTTTTGATAATATCCTCCAGGCACCAATTCATCATATGGTTAGAGTGCTGTGTAGATAGTTGTCCATGAACCTTGCTCTTCTGTTATTGTATATATGTATCCTATGGTATAAACAAGAATTTTTGCTATTATTGCAAATTTTCCTGTATTTTTAGATGTGAAAATTTCAGTTCTGACCACTCCTGGATGCAAAGACACCACTTTGATGTTTCTTTTTTGTTCATCAAATTTCTTTTATAAATATTGGCTGAATAGAACGTTCGCATATTTGCTAATTGCATACATTTTTAAACTGTTTGGCTAAAATATTGCTTATTTAAAATCAGGGTTTCTACCAACTCTTATATGGGCACGACTTGATACATTAATTATTCTAGATCTGTCTGTAAAATAAGGTTATAATAAGTGAGTCAATAAGAAATGTCCAAAATGATTAGTGGCCATAGTGGTGTTATGCCCTTGTTTATTAAATTAACTTCCAGTGGTGGCTATTCCAGCATTGTTAATTAGAATATCCACTTTATTAAATTACTATTTAAATTATTCCACGAATTCCTTAGGACTGTCATAGTTTGACAATTCTAATTGGATGAAGTGTAAATTATTATTTTTGGTCTAAGTCTTAATATCGTTGATTATTGGCAAGGTCTTAGCTTTGTCTCGACATGCAAAAATTATTGTGGCACCGTGGTGAGCTAATTTTCTTGCAGTCTCTTTTCCCACTCCCGCTGATGATCCAGTGATTATGACAACTTTCCCTGTTAAATCCACATTATATTCTCTACGAGGGCCTGATTTTGTTAAATACACCCAGCTTGTGAATGATATAAATAAGGCAAGGACGATATAAATAATCAGAGTTAGAATTTCCATAATCTTAAATTTAATTTATAATTAATTTCTTTATGATGAATAGTTTTAATTTTAAATATGAATTTGTATTATTTCAATTGATTTTTTCTATTCCATTATGTTTAAGATAACATCCTTAACATTCGAATCTTTCATTTTCATTTTAATTAATTAATGTAGTAATAGAAATAGTCTCAAGGATGGTAAATCACTCATTATTGCTCTGCTTGCAACGACCCTAAAGGCAGTGAATTAGGAAATAAGAATAATATCTTATAGATAGGGGATTGTGCCATAAATAACAGTCATGGATTTAAGTTCGGAAGAACCATAACAATCGGAGGAAGGAACTACAGAGTGGCGGATCATTGTGGAGTTAAGAATACTGTAGATATCTACTAAGGGAAGAGAGCCAAATGCACTTGTAACGTGAAATAGACTGGATTGACCTTGTATTGGTTAGAATGATCCATTTAATATTATCATAAATTCATAATCCTAGTTCTTTAATGGATAATTGCCAAAGCTCCTCTTCTTACTCTCCAGATCTTGCAAATTTTGATGCTTTTGATAATGCATTCTTTTCATAGTATCCTGCAGGCACTAATTAATCATAAGGTTAAAGGGCTGTGTAAATGGTTGTCCATGATCCCTGTTCCTCAGTCATGGTATAGATATATCCAATTGTATGGAAAAAAATATTAGCTAATATTCCTAATTTACCTGCATTCTTCTAAGTGAATATTTCTGTTCTAACTGTACCTGGGTTTAGAGAAACTACTTTTATATTTCTATTTTATGAAATAAATAGCTTTTGAAGTTTCTAAGAGAAAAGAACATTTGCATACTTACTCACTGCATACATTTTAAAAGAATTCTATTCGTAAATTAATTTTTAGAGATCTATCTTCCCTTTAATTGCTATATGTGCTAAGCTTGAAACATTTATTATTCTAGATCTCTCTGTAAAATAAGGCAATAGCAAGTATGTTAACAAGAAATGTCCAAAATGATTGGTAGCTATAATACTATTGTGACCTTATTTGTTAAAACTACTGGCATTGTATGCGATACCAGCATTATTGATTAGAATATCGACTTTATTAAATTTTTATTTAAATGTTTCCACAAACTCCCTTGGACTATCATAATTAGATAATTCCAATTTAATGAAGTGTAAATTATTGTTTTTAGTCTAATTTTTTATATCATTGATTATAGGCAAAGTTTTTTCTTTGTCTCGGCAAGCAAATATAATTGTTCCACCATGATGTGCCAATTTTCTAGCGGTTTCTTTGCCGATGCCAGCAGACGATCCAGTGATAATTATTATATTTCCAGTCGAATCTACTTTGTATTCCCTCCTAGGTCCAGCCTTTGTAATATAAACCCATGCTGTTATCAGAATAAATAAACATATTCCAATAGTCAAGAGAAAAGTTAGAAATTCCATTGTTCTAAAATTTAAATTAATAAAAAAATTTAATTAATTTCATTCTATTTTTAGTATTTATTAAATGCTTTTAGAATACGCATTAATAATTAAATAATTAGAGTCTAAGAATATATATAAATATAAAATTTAATTATTACTTTACAATTATAAATATATTATCATTTAATATTGAGCTCTTACTTTGAGATATCCCATAATTCATCTTCTTATTAACCTGTACGAGCCAGTTTCGAAGCTTAACTTAAATTATTTTTTTAATAATATCCAGCAGGTACCAATTCTTCGAAAGGTTATAATGCAGTATATAATGTTGTTTGAGCTCCTTCTTCCTCACTAAGCATGAATACTCTAAACACAATAGATACTATTTTCATAACAAAAGACCATGGACCTAAATTTTTTTTCTCAAATATTTCACTCCTAACAAATCCAGGATGGACAGAAACTGCTTTTATATTTCTATTTTCTATGTTAAATTTCTTCTATAACCCTTGGGTAAATAGAACATTGATATATTTGCTTATTGCATACATCTTAAAACTACACTCTCCATAAAATATTTTTTTAAACTCAACTTTTCTGCTAACTCTAAAATGTGCCTCACTTGATAGGTTAATAACTCTGCTTTTCTCAACTAATAAATCTTAGAGTAAATGAGTCAATAAAAAATGTCCAAGATGATTGGCTGCAATTATAACATTATGTCCTTGTTGGTTATATACCTAATTATGAGACACCAAGCCAGCATTATTAATAAGTAAGTCTATTTTATCATATTTTGCTCGAAATATTTTTGCAAATTGATGTACACTTTCATAATTTGCTAAATCGATCTATATGAATTCTAATTCAGTATTTTTAGTTGATCTTTTTATCTACTCAATGATTGGTAGCGTCTTCTGCCTATCTCTACAAGCAAATATAATTGTTGCACCTAATTATGCTAATTATTATGCTGTAACTTTCCCTACTCCTGCAGATGCTCCTGTTATTATCACAATTTTCCCATCTAACCGACAATTATAACGTCTTTATGGACCTGCTCTTGTGAAATAGTAATAGATTGAATAGGCACTAAATATCCCAAGAATGGCATATAAAATCATAATTAAAATTATAGGATGATATATCAATCTTTGAGGATGTCCCACACCTTTTCCAGTTGTAAGGCTTTCCACTCTTCAGCAAACTTGTCAGCACGGGAAAATTAATCAGAAAGCACGAATCTCGCAAAATCATAGCAGTTACGTTTTTAAATGTCGAAGTTACCTTTCTTTTAGAATTGACAGCACCAGTCAATGACCTTACCAATACCTATTCCTTTCTCAGTACACTTAAATGTTTTGTAGTGTTGATGTTATATGCTAAAAATATCTTATAAAAAAGATACTTTTCAACAAGGCAAATATAAACAGATGCCCCATCTTTGAATCCTGCTATTTCAGCTCGAGCCCATTCTCCTGTAGAGAAAACAAACACAACAAAAGCATGGTTCACATCAAAGATATCACCGATTTTAGTTTCACAACCTATGTCTCCCAAAATGGCTGCAGTCACTTCTCCCTTAATTGATTTGACCTAAGGATCTACTTAAGGTGGATGAAGAGGTTAGGTTTTCGACATGCTTCCTACAAATTTAGTGGCTTTCTGAACTTGTGAGATAAATTCAGGTGTACTCATGGATGATGATTCAGATCCTCCCATTTAAATTAATTTTTATATTTATTATTGTTATTTTTGATTTTTGATTTTTAAATTTATTATGTATTGTTTTATAGTTACAATTATAATTTATGCAATTTTTTTGGATGCTAACAAAGAAGAGGACATTATTAAAATTAATAGGTGATGTTTTATGTTTTAAATAATCAATCATTTGAAGATACCTGGCACTTTTTCAAGTTATTATTCTTTCCACCATTGAGCATACTAGTCAGCACCCTAAAATTAATCAGAAAGCATGAATTTCGCAAAATCATAACAATTACGTGTTTTAATGTGAAAGTCTCCTTACTAATAGAATTAGTCACACCATTTAATCACCTACTTAACTCCTATTCCCCTCTAAGTGCACTTGAATTATTCATAATTTTTTTGTTATATTCTAATATATCTTTATAAGATACTCATGAACTATGCAAACATAGACAGTTGCTCCATTTTTAAATGCCTCTATTTCTGCTCGAACCCACTCTCCTGTAGAGAAACCAAACACAACAAATGCATGGTTGACATCAAACATACTTCCTAATGTGTTTTCACAAGCTACATCACATAAAAGGGCTTAGGTCACTTCTCCCTTAACTCTCCAAACCTGAGGTTCTACTTGCGGCTAATATAGACGTTATGCCTATGATAAGTTTGCACTGCACTTTGAAGCTTGTTAAACAGTTGAGATGAATATAGGTTTACTCATAGATGCTGATCCAGATCCTCCCATTTAATTAAATTTTTAAATCAATATTAAGATTTATTTTTTAATTTTTATTTTTTATTTTATTCTATTTCTAATATACGGTATAGTTTTATATTTATAATTTATACAATTTAATTATTTTTTTTAGGAATATTTTCGAATGTCCGCAAAGGTATTTGAAGAGGACACGGAATTGAATATGACTGTGCCTGAACCACTAGAATTAGATGAATAGTATTAGAAACAAGATAAGCCTTGGGGAAAATGCATTCCATTTTATTTTACTAATGGAAGACCAAAAATAGTAATTGGACCTCATTGTATATAGAAAATTAAAAATTTAAAGGGCCCTTATTTATATTTGCATACTTTGCATTTTTAGCAATCAGCATAGCTTTATTAATTTGGCAATATAAAAGAGAGACATCAAATGTCATTTTGATGACATCCATATTTATTGATCTAAATCACTCGCTTAGCTATTTATGGGTAGCCTTAGTTAATCCAGGAGTAGCAAATAAATAAAATGCTGAAACTTTACCAGCCACCATAGATGATAAAAATCAATATTAGAAAGATAAGAGGCGAATCCAATAATGGTAATTTATTTCTCTATCTAAAGGTATTGTAAGACATGCAAATTAATATAATTATCGCATACACATCATTGTTATGATTGCGATGTTTGTGTATTGGAGATGGATCATCATTGTCCTTGGACTGGAAAATGTATAGGAAAAGGGAATATAAAACAATTCTACTACTTCTTAGCTAGTACACTTATATTTATGGTTTATAATATTATTATATCGATAACGCAAATTGATGATGTTAGAAAAAAATGAAATATATATATTAATTATGTCTAAAAAAGCAAGCTATTATAGTGAAATGAATGAAACTGATAAAGAAATAAACCATAAGATTATTAAGAATATGAACAAGAGAGTAAACTATTTGAAGAATCCTCGATATAAGGTTAATAAGAATCCAAATTTGTTTTCATACATAAATACAAAATAGGTAATTTTTATAAATCGAAAATAGGAAATAGTAACAGAGAAAGATTAAAATACATCTGTGAGAGTTACCCCTAAATAAATTATCTTTAGAGACTACATGATAAATGGCATATATGAAATAAGTCTCTATGTAACTAATGCTACAAAATTGTTATAAAGAATTAAAATTCTTCCTCCAGCAAAGTAACACATGATATTATTAAAGATAGGAATTCATGATTGCAGAGATCAAATACCCTTCAATAGATGAAGGAACAATAGCTTCAGGAATGAGTGCAATCCTAAAAATAAGATTTAATCCATCATCTTTAGCCGAGTTTGATGATTAAATAGCTATATTAACAGAAGATCATATCCTTAAAGTTCCACTATTAGCAAGGAAGGAACCTCCATAATTGGATTTACCCCCATTACTAGATTGTTAAAGTTGTTGGTTAGGGGATCATGTAGAAACTTCTTTTGTTGTTAAAAACACAGGTGGCGAAGCAGGATATAGATTCTTCATTCCAGGAATCGAATATCAAGATGAAGAAAATGTTATCCATATAGGCAATTTCTAACTTACGCCAGTTGAATTCTTCTTATCCAAAGGTGATACGCAAGTCATCCACGCAATCTACAAACCTGATAGGGAAGGAGAAGTTATGGAGGAAATTATTCTTGGGTGTGATAACTAAACTGAGTCTAAACTAAAACTCATCGGTAAGGGAAACATGGTTGAATTGAAAATATCTGGAATTGACGAGACAGATTTGGAGCAACAGCTTGAGTTGTTGAAAAAAATATTCTTCAATACTCCAATCCCAAATTAGCCAACTATTAGAAAACTAATCTTAAGAAACAAAACAAGTGTTCGAGTAAAATATCACTGGTCACTCTTCACGACTGAAAATGAACTAAATCTAGGAGATGATTAGAATGTATTTAGTATAAGCCCATTTGAAGGATATTTTGAACCTAACTCTAATATTTCATTTGAAATTTCATTAAAAAGTGAAGAATATTATCCTCTATTTCAGTTTGCTAATCTAATTATAGATGATATTCCATTTGAAAGTATTAGGAATCCTCCTCCAAGTTTATTAGCTTAATTCGAAAATCATAATACTATCGTTATTGGTGCTAATTCTGTCAAACCCTCTATAACTTACTTTGAATTTGAACTAATAAGTAAAACAGCATTATCAAAAGTTGAAAGCTAGCCCCCATTTTATAGATTTCCCGTGCCAACATGTATTAATACACTACAAAAGTATAATTTCAAATTAAAATCGAATAATAATTCTAAACTTAAATATTAAATTACTCCTGTTCATTATAGCACAGCATTAGATGAATATATATAGTAAAAGGAAGGTGTATTTTAGGGAGAATAAATTATTGAATTAGGATTTACAGCCGTAAAGGTGGGAACATCTCATATTGCATACAGAATTGACTTTGATTATGCAGACTCTATTCTAATTACGATTTATGCGAATATAATAGCTCCTGAAATTTCAATTGATCTACCTTGGTTGAATTATGGATTAATCTAAACCTACTCTCTTGAGTCAAGAGAACTAACAATTAGTAATATCTCAGCAGTTCCTGCCACTGTAAAGGTTGAATCGATGTCTGATCAGAGATTAGTATTTAATAGAGATCCCATCGACTTAAATCCTGGATAAGCAATAAAATATAAGGTCGAGTTCAATTCAAGAGAAGCAGAAACATATTAAGATTTCTTATCCTTCACAGTAGAAAATGGTGAGTGCACTGTATTAGATGTCTTTGCAGAAGTTCAAACCCCTTCGGTAAGTTTAAATAGATTAAACCTTCATGTTGATACCCTCTATTGTGGAAATACCTACACATTCGATTAGAGAGCATAATAATATATTGTGCTTTAAAATCTCGGAAACATCCCTACTCCCTTCGAATGGTAATTACCTTAAAGCACAGAAAAGTATATTGTCTAGTTCGAACCGAGAAAAGGGGTTCTTAAACCTAAAACAAATTAAACAATTAAATTTTCCATCAAACCAAAATAAGGTGGTTAATTAAACGAGTTATTTGTTTGCGAAGTTCATGGACTTTAATATCCACTAGGATTTGAAATGAATACACTTGTATATGGACTCAGTGTGGAATATGAATTGATCGATGATTAAGCTCATGTATCATCAAAGGTTTCTGTTCATTCTAAAAGCAATAAATCTCTAAATCAAACTAGATAATCTATCTTGAAGTCACAAGATGGAGCAGAACCACAAATTAAAAATCAAAGTATGGAGAAATTAGAGTTCTTTAACTGCTTCATCAATAAGCCAAAATAGGCAAAATTCTTAATAAAAAATACTTCAGGAATCAGCACATAATTTAGTTTATCTATGAAAAAATATCAACCTTAACCATTGGATGAATAATAGTCAACATTGCAGGATGACTTTGATGCAAAATCAAGAACAATAAAATTCGCAGAATCATCAATATCTAAATCTGTTAATAAAAAAGGAAAAATAACATAAGGAGGCAGACCAGTTATCCTACTAACTAACAAAATTGAGAAAACTTAGAATTTTACATCTGAAGCAGGATAATAATTGAACAAATAAAAGAAAATGGAAAATGATCAAAGGCACTATTTATCAAACAATTTAGGGGTTGCTGTAGTGTTTGAGCCTCCTTCAGGAACATTAAATGCCTATGGATCAGTTGTGATCTAAGTTACTGCTTTCAACGATATATGTGGATTTTATGAAGACACAGTTTTCTGTGATATCAGAGGATTATCTATTAAAGAATTCCCATTTTAGATTGATATAAAAGGCTCTCCTATAATTATCAGTCCCAATTAACTTGGATTTAATTATAAAGGAGATTACCCATCTTATGAATTAGGAACATTCATGAGAAATTCAGGATCGATTACTAGAGAATTTAGAGTATAGAATACAGGACCCTAAGACGTTGAGATAGAATGGAAGATATATAATTTAGGCAACTAGGATGGAAATGATTTTTTCACAATCTCAATAACTGACCCACCTCTAGGATCAGATCAATTATGCGATGTTAAGTTTATTGCAAATGTTCCTCCTGAATCTACTGAGGGTCCATTTCATGTCACCCCTTAAAGAGAGAGAATTAGAGGAAGAAGGGAAAAGCATTTCACAATAAATTACCAAACAGGATAAAGCGGAAGGTACTAAGCTTGTATCGTTGCACAACCAAGGATGCTAACATCAGATCAACCAATTGGAGAGGTGGCTCTATATATAAATGCTGATACAATCACTCCAAGGCTCTATTTTGATAAACTGGAAAGAGTCGACAATTTAGGGCATTTAGTGAAGTTTGTTAAATTTTCTAATGGACCAAACAAAAGACAATAAAAAAGACTCGTTTTAGTTAACAAATAGAAATCAAGTTTAGTTTGTTCATTAGAGATAGAAGGACCATTCAAATTAGCCAAATCATCTACAAATTCTCCTTAAAAATATGAATTAGAAGCCAAAACAAAGAATGAAGTTGCTAAGACGTTTAACTTGGTTTAGAATTCCCATATGGAATTAGAAATACTATTTGAAGGGTATTAGCCTAGCGACAATTAAAATTGGCCATTAACTTATAAAGTCTATAATTAAGGTTTGTTGAGAATATTCTTTGCTAATGGAGATGAATAGATAATCTATTTTGAAGGAGTATTACTAAGGCCTTATATTCATCTGAATACTTCAGGAATAGATATGTTGGAGGGACCAGAAATAATTGACTTTGGAAATGTTAGAGAGGAAAAAATATTATCAATATTTATCTCTAATTTATCTACTGTTCCTGCAATATGGAAATTACAGCATTAAAAAAATCCCCTAAGAGCGAATATTGTTGAAACTACAATGACTATGCTTGATAAGGAAGAATTAGCTAAAACTGATGACCCAAGTGTATTCTCATTCTAAGTGACTGAAGGAAACCTATTAGGTCCTTCAACGATGGTTCATACTCTCCCTCACGCAACAGCTTTGCCGCATAGAATCACGTTAGAGGATATTCACGATTTAGGAATTATACCTTAAAAGATTCAAATAATATTTAAGGTATTTATATAAGTTTATCATCAATAGCCTAAAGAAGAGAAGATGTATAAAAGCAAGTATAGAATCAAGGTATAAGATGGCCCTTTCGTAGAATTTACACTTAAGGGTACTGGTAAGGATCTGATAATAAGAAAAATATGATGGAGTAATAAAAATAGTTTATTAATTATTTATTATTATTTGTTATTATTTATTAATTACTTGATTGAGTAGTTAATTAAAATAATGGATTGTACAAGAAATTGAAAAGATTCTTATCATAAAATCGGAAATTCAATTTGAGATGATATGATTTTCTGAAAGATATTTATAATTTCTTCTTTTATTCATTTAAGAAGATACACTTTGGATTTCATACATACATATTGATTTGTAAAATTTAATAAGGTAAAATTGTTTATTATATTATAAGTTCACACTCTTTATATGATATGAGGGATTTTCCCTGCAATGAATTCACACACATTTTTCGGGTACAAGAACAACATGTTAGTAAATTCTTATTCTTCTTTATAAGGGTAATCATGAGCACATTTTTATATAAATTTATCAGTAACGTATAGCTTTCTAGCCAACTCGAGCATAGTTTTAGTGCTCTGCTCCAACTACTTTTACCCATCAACTATATCTTTTTGATTTTTTATCGTATCAAACCAAATCATGAAGTCTCCTTGATCTTAGAATTTAGATATTATAGGTTAGTTTATTCTCAGAAATGCACACAAAATTGAAATTGTTTAAAAAATATTGCTGCTGAGAATAAAATCCCAGAATTTGATGCATTAGTGGATGGGAAAGCTGTACAAAAAAAGTGTGATAAATATTTTTGTTAGCCATAATATTGGAGGTATTTTGAGTTTTATATAAATCTAATTATAAATGTCTTGTGAGTAGGTTTTTAGAAATTATTCAAATGTGTATTCCAAAAACTTCAGCAAGGGCATCTTCTCTGCAAACATGAAGTACATGAGGAACTTTTTATTGATCATAAGCCGAACCATGAATTGATATGTAGAATTTTTATCTGTAGAAATCAGTAAAACAAATCCCACAATAAAGTTCATGCCCTAAACATACTAGATATCCTTGAATGTCTTGGCCAATTTAACGAGTGCATAGTTTAATTGCTCGTACCCTTCACTATCTTTGCTGAAATATATCTAATGCTATGTTGTTGTTCTATCTACGTCCTTATTTATCGATATGATCGTCTCCTATTTCACACTCCATTACGAGACATCCAATATATTTTATTGTAGAATCCTTTCGATTTTATTTGTATTCACCATAATTTGCCAACTAGACCATCTAACTCTTTGTAGGGGTGCCCCGTCTCTAACTAGCTACCTTTTATATTACTTTAATGTTTACTTGAACGCCTTCTAATCATTAATGTATGATGATATAAGTTATTTGTCTAGTTCTGTTTAACAATGGGGAAACTGATCATTAAATTTTTCATTCGAGTCTCTAGAGGAGCAAGTATCACAATCAGAGTTTTGTTTTGAATCCTTATTGTTTTGGATGGCCTTCTACCATACTTCAGCCCTCTAACAATAATCAGATTTCTCTTGTTCCATTAAGTATGAGCCAATTTGATTGTCCCTCATAAATGATTCCTCTATAGGTAGGACACCTAGCTGCTTCCATACCTCATTGGTTTTTTAAACAGTTTAGATAGATAAAGTGAAATCCTCATTTTATGCTGGTAATCTCAAAGTCTATCTTGGCTTTGAATCGTCGTTCTTTAAACATTATTAGTTACCCATTTCAGAATATTATTAATTATATATAATTGTGAAAAGATTTTTATGATATTGTTAATTTATATTTAAAAAGAACATCATCATTCTAAATATTTTTAAATAATCTGTAATATTAATTCTTATTTTGCCTTAAATTAAATATTAGAAATCTCAAAACTTCTTAAAAACAATCAAGGTTCTTTATGGATATTGATCCCCTAATCCACACTCTTTAATTATCGAAAAAGGTTCTTTGAATAATTGGAGTAGGTTCTAGAAAATTTTTTAATATAATCTATGTCTACCAGATATGATTTCCAAATTATAATAGGGCTACTCCCCCACCTTGTTAATTCAGGATGAATTTATGTAGAGGCATTATTTATTGAATATCAATATTTAACATTTTTTGTGAGATATTATTTTTTTATTTTTTCAATCAGTAATTTATATCCTAAAAGTAATTTTGTATTCTTTGAACACTTGATTTTTTGAAACATGTTTAACAGCTCTAATATTCCTTAATTAAGAAATAAAAAATTTTCAAGAGAAAAATAATAGAATTACTTTTATAAGTTCAAAAGTGAATCGTATCACATTCGCAATATTAATATCTTAACCCCTCATATTACAACAAATGACTCATAATCTATCAAGAATCAATAATAAAAGATTTTATCAGATGCATAGAAATGAGGGTCATATAAATCTTTTTAAGTTAATAATAAATTATTTTTTAATTAAAAATATGCAATAACAATAGTAATAAGACTTCGACGAAAACCTCTATTCAAGATAAGTGGCTGTGTTAGGAGCAGAGACTCAAGCAAAATTAGTAAAATTAAATGTTTTCATTCATGGATTGAGAGGGGTAATAATTTAAATCAAATATCTTTTTTAGCTAGGAGTAGAAGTGGCTAAGAATTTGATTTTAGCAGGACCACGATCAGTCTTCATTCATGATGAAGGCTTAGTCACAATCAACGATTTAGGATCGAATTTCTACACAAGAGAATAGCACGTAGGAAATGTTTCCAGAGCAGATGCATCACTAGCCTAATTAAAAGAGTTAAATCCCTATGTTACAGTAGAAGTCTATAAAGGCCCCTTAACTCCAGCAGCTCTTAGTGAACAATTCTAAGTGGTCGTCTTAACAGATGTATGGAACAAAGAATTAGTATCCTAAATAAATGAAGCAGTAAGAGCAAAAAATGGTGGATTCATTTTCGCTCACTCAAGTGGTCTCTTTGGATCAACATTCGTTGACTTCTCAGATGTATTTATTATAACAAAAAATAGAAATTTGCCATTCATGATCCAACAGGAGAGGAACCAAAATCCACAATAATTGCAGGAATTACATAAGATGTTGATGGTGTCGTCACTACAAGCGATGAGAAGAGACACGGATTCGAAGACAATGATTTTGTTACCTTCAGAGAGGTCCTAGGTATGACAGAAGTCAATGAAAAGGAATTCTAGATCAAAGTATTCGATTTATAAATATTTAGGTCAAATCCCCATACACCTTCACTATCGGTGACACCTCAGCTTTCGGTCTCTACCAAAGGGAAGGAATTGCCATTTAAGTCAAGAAGAAGCAAGAAATTGCATTTAGAAGTTTTGCAGCCTCATTAACTCATCCTATTGCACCAGGAAGATAGGAACTTGATCTTGTTGATTGGGAGAAGATTGGAAGACCAGAATTACTCCACGTCACATTGAACGCCCTGTTTTAATTTGCTCACCTTCATGGAGCCCTTCCAGAATTGAACAATGAAGATCATGCAGAATAAGTATGGAAGTTAGCACAAGAAATCAATGCCTCAGAGAGAGGAGAAGGTGCAGTTAAGGCAGATCTTGATGAATAAATTGTTAAGAATGTCGCAAGACATGCAAGAGCATAAATTACACCAACAACATCATTTTGGGGTGGAGTTATTGCATAAGAAATCGTTAAGTTTACTGGTAAATTCACACCAATCAGATAATGGTTACATGCCGATTTCTTTGAAGCCTTACCCAATGGTCCATAAGACAGAACTCTTTAAGGAAAATAATACGATGACTATATTGCCATTTTTGGAAGAGATTTATTAGCTAAACTTTAGAATTCAAAAGCATTCATGGTAGGTGCTGGAGCCTTAGGATGTGAATACATTAAGATGTTCTCATTAATAGGTTTAGGATCTGGTCCTGATGGATTAGTTAATGTCACAGATGATGATAATATCGAAATCTCAAACCTAAATAGACAATTCTTGTTCAGAAAGCACAATGTAGGACACAACAAGGCAGCAGTCGCAACATCAGTTGGTGCAACTCTAAATCCTTCAGTTAAATTTAAGTCATACACATTGAGAGTAGGTAAAGAGAATGAACCCGTATTCCATGATCAATTTTGGGAGAGCCTCAACCTTGTAATAAATGCAGTAGATAACGTCCATGCTAGAAGATACATAGATTATCAATGTTGCTATTATTAGAAACCATTATTTGAGAGTGGAACTCTAGGAACAAAGTGTAACTCCTAATTGATTCTTCCAAACTAAACTCAATCATACAGTGAATCATAAGATCCTCCTGAAGAAACAATCCCATTATGCACATTGAAGAACTTCCCCTATCAAATTGAACACACAATACAGTGGGCAAGAGATTACTTTTAAGGAGTTTTTGCTGATGGGTCAATAGAGTGCATCAAATATCTTGAAAATCCAAAAGAATACATTAGAAAGACAAATGTTGAATTGAGAAACTAACCTGGAGTTTTGAGACCAAGATTACAAACAATCAAGAAGTATGTTGAAATCTCAAGAGCTCCAACATATGAAAAATGCGTTGAATTAGCAAGAAACATATTTGAAGATGTTTTCCACAACTAAATACATCAACTCCTCTACTGTTTCCCCTTAGATCATAGAACAGAGGAAGGCTAAATCTTTTGGAGTAACCCCAAGAGACCACCCACACCATTGAAGTTTGATATTAATGATGAAACCCATCTTGAATTAGTATAGAGTGGAGCTAACATCTATGCCCATATGTACAAACTACCCTATGAACACGATAAGGCTAAAGTCAGAGAAATAATCAAAAATGTCAAAGTAGAAGAGTTTTAAGTCAAAAACGTTACAATCAAAGCCAGCGAGAAGGATACCAAAGAGGAGAAGGCAGAAGATGACGAATAACTAATCGAATAATTATCCAAAGACTTATCAGAATTATAAATCACATAGAAAGAGTTGAATGAGATAGTATTTGAGAAAGATGACCCAACTAATTGGCATATTGAATTCTTGGCTGCTGTTGCCAATTTGAGAGCAAGAAACTACAAGATTAAGGAGGTTCCACCATTCACAGTTAAATTGATAGCAGGAAAGATCATCCCAGCCTTAGCTACAACAACCGCTATGATTGTTGGAGCTGTCGGAATAGAGATCTTCAAATACATCTAAGGTAAGGAGGTAGAGAAGATGAGAAATTCATTCATAAATTTGGCATTACCCTTATTCTTATTCTCAGAACCCCTACCACCAGGAAAGCATGAAGACTAGGCAAATAATGTCATATATTTAGGACCAACTAAAGCAATTCCACCAAGTAATATTATATATAATTTTTAGAATGGACTGCTTGGGATAGAATCACAGTAACAGGAAATAAGACAATTGCAGAATTCCTCCAATACTTCAAATAGACATATGATGTTGTTGTAACTTCAATTACAGTAGGTCAATTTATGATATTCTCCTCATATCCTCCCCCAACACAAGAGACGTATTATTATATCATAAACTTAGATTGAACTCAAAATTAGAGGATGCTTATGTTAAGGCAGTAGGTTAGCCCTTACCACCATATAGAAGATTTTTAGATCTTACAGTCGGAGGTGATATTGATGTTAATGGAGTGGACACAAATGCTGATTTTGCTCCAGTTAAATATCAGTATTAATGATACATAAAAATAAATAAAAATAAATATTATTAAATTTAACAGACAAAAAATTATGAAGAATAATTCTGCTTCCAAAGTATCTCCAAAATCAAACAATCTAAGAAAGAGTGCCGAGAATTTGCCACCTTTTGATAAGGAAGCTTCAAAATTGAGTCATTTAGAAAGTATTTATTCTCCTTATCATAGTTAATTTAAATAGAGTGTGCCTACAATAGGATGCTTTGATGCCATTATTATAAATGATAGAATATATTCCAGCAATATAGAGAACTGATTCTGTAGTGAAAGGTTTATTGAGAAAAATTGAAGAAAATGAAGCAAAAATATTAAAAGCGGTATTAGATTAATACAAACTAAATAGGAAAAACAACTAGAATAAAGAATGAAGGAACCTACAGAGGGTAATAAAGACTTAAAGAAACAGCAAAAACAAATTAATGATCTTCACTAAAAATCAAAAGACATGGAACATTAAATGCTGTCTCTATAAAGATGGTATGAGACTAAACTTAAGGAGGAATCATAAACTCTTCAAAGAAATATGGAATAAAAGATTGAGAAATCAAATACAAGATTGCATGAATCATCAAAAAGAGTTAACACTGAAACTTCAAAACATTCCAAATAAGGATCAGTCACCATACCACCATAAGACAAGACAGAGTATTAGAATGGAATATTGTTTGCAGTTGAGTAGATAGTTTAGTAATCCTTATCAAATGTTAGAAACGACATTCAATTATAGATCAACCAACTAAGAGAAGAAGTTATTTAATCAAAATAAAATTGAATTTATATATATTCATCCTATTGCTACACCTCTTCCCTAAAATACTCCATATTAGGATGCAGCTTATTATCCTTATTATCTTTACTAAGGTAATCCTTCTATTTAAAATACATTAAATTACTCTCATATTCTGATTCTTTTACAAATGAACCCTCTAATTCAATTGCTTTTAATATTCTTTATATAAGAAACGCATAGTATTGCGAAATCAAATAAAACAAAAATGTGGCAATTTAAACAAAATTGATTACCCTCTCTGCTGGAGTCAAACCCAATATGGGCAATTAATGTTGGACCTTGGTTGCATATTGAACAAAAATGAAAAATGCCTATTAATAATATTAGCATACTAAATACAGAGCAATCAATATGTAAAATTAACATAAACATGATGACAATGTTGTCCAACTTTACCACAAAATCAATATCACTAACAATTCATACAAATATCCGAAATGGAAATCTAGAATGCATCTCGTAAATATCAGCGACATCTCACAAAATGCTATTATTTGTAATCTTTAGACTGCTTCTATTCCCTCTGCTGTTGTTGGCTTTTTATTATCAAATGGAAAACACATTTATATTAATATAAAATATCAGTTTGGCTCTTCCTTAACATCCTTCTTATCTCCTGGCTTTCCCTATCGATATGGATTCATCATCAAATTCATAGGAACCTATCCCATTGGTTATCCCATCCACTGACCGCCCTATTGTTGCAACTACTGAAGCATCATTGGATTTATTTGTCCCATCTAGAGAGGGTTGAAACTTTATGGCATCTATCCTATTTATCCCATCTATCCAAGCTATCCGTGCATCATCTAACCTAGTCCACCCATAGCCATTTACTATTATAATTACTACATATTTAATGCACCAGGAGCTCCTAGACCCATTATTCCCATTTGATTTATTCCGGGGAACCCTTAAGGTTGCATCTACTACATTTATTATAGGATTCTTTATTGCTATTATTATTGTTATTAATTTGGAGGCTATTAATTAGGAGGCTATTACTACAGCTACTACTGCATTATCGGATTCATCATCATTAATTGTTAATTAATCATCGGATTCATCATCATTTGTTATAAAATTTAATCTTATTGCATCTACTATGGATTCTATTACTAATTATTTTACGACATAAACTACATCATCATTTATTATTAAAGTTAAGGATTCATGTATTGTGGTAATATTCCAAGTTATTACGATAATTGTTGCATCATCTATTACTACAGTTCCATGCCTTAAAGAAATTCTGCAGAACTCATCTACATTTACTGCATTTGCTGCATTCCTTGTAGCTAAGCAAGATTAGGCATCTGAGGTATTTATGGCATCTAAGGAAGCTAGGTTGCTGCAGGTTATGGCTATTAAGTATTTCGTAAGTTCAGAGCCTATTATGGAGCATGTGTCGGAAGTATTGGCATCTGCTATTAAGGAATTGGTGTTATATTTTTATTCTTAGAAGCAATTGGCTAGATTGGGTTATCGACCTTCTTCTAAAAGTTGTTCTATATCGCCTATGGTATGTGGTGATTATCATCCTTAGTTTTTTCTTTCTCTCTAATTATATCCTTCTTTTCAATTTTTTAGGGTTTCTATTGTTCTGGTTTCTACAATTCAGGCTTCAACTCTGGTTTCAGATCAGGCTTAATATCAACTTTCTATTCAGGCTTCTGTTTGCTATCATCATTCTTGCTCTCTTCAATAAGGGGCTTCAACTATTAAATTTAAGGAATTGGATCGTTTAATTTCACTTTCTTTACAGATTGAGGTTCAGACTCTGAATATTCATCTACTGAATCATTGCTGTCTTACTCGTCCTCTTATTTGAAATACCTAAATGTTAAGTTTAAATAAATTACTTTGCTTTGAGGGATTTGAATAATTTCATCAATTCATCAAAGTGTGATTTGTATGCATCAAGTATAACATTAACATCACCTAACTTTATGTATTTCTATGGAATTTGATCCACCTTTCTTATGACATCTATGGATTGTGTGTTGAGATAATCAATAGCCTCTGAAACCTTCTTATTTTTGTTCTAATCAGCATTTTCCTCAATAAGTAAAATGAATAATTTATCTTATTAAAATTATTAACTTTTTTGAGATATGTCCTTAACTAAGCATGTCTAAAGCTTCTCCATTATCTATTTTAAATCATTCTCCAACGAGTTATTGAAATATAAACTAACACAATTACTGAATTTAATGACGAGGAATAAGGGATGCTTTACTTTATGTCTAATATTGGGCGCCGTCAAGTAATTAAGCAATCCCTCAAAGTCATTCTCGATCTTCACATCATGGTCTGTCTTCTTCTTATTTTCTCTCTTAATGTAGAATTTTTCCAAATTATCGAATGTGAATGGCTCGGCATAGAGGAATAATTTTTTCTAATCCAGGTTTCCTGCACTTTTCCTTGAATCCACAAATATGGGTGGTGATATAGTGGCATTCAAAATTTTGGGAGTCTCTGATTCGGAATTTTGTATGAAAACGCACATTAACAGATGAAATTTAACACCTTCATTATTATATGAGGTCGATGCAAAACGAAGTGCCTGGAATAAATAATTTAAAATACCTAAAAGTACGCCTAGCCATCGATCAATTCGATTTTGCTTGTTCCTCGGAGACCTACATCTATTAGTTATCCTTTAGGATTTTCGACAGATTATTTCACAGCATAAATTTAAGCATAAAAGTTTTTTGGGGACAACAATAACTCCTACGTCTATGAGTCTTTTATCTATTTTTAATATGATGTAAAAATAAATTTTACCTCTAATCGCACTACAATGTTTGGTAAATTCCAACTTTTGTGCCAATTCCATCCAAGATCGTCATTAAATTGGAGTGATTTCTCTGTGTCTATAACTAGGGTTACATAAGGGTCAGGGTGGTTCTATTTTATATTTTATTATTACATCTCCTTCTGGATGGGTTAATACTATGGATGGCTTTAAATCAATTTCCATTTTCTGGCCATTAATATTAGTTACGAGGACTTATTAGCTTGGAATCCAATCCCAACGTTATATTTCTTCAGCATGTTAAAGTTTTTACATCATTTTTAAATATTAATCTCAAATAAGTTCAAAAAAGATATTAAGAACCGTATCTGAATGACCCTTAATTAAAGATATTCAAAATGTAAAAACAAAGAATATTAAAATAATATTAATAAATTAACCCCGTTTAATCGAATTCGACCCCCCATGGGTAATTTGTCGCATTTCAAATGATTCATTTGATGGTTAGGGATTACAAGCGATTGGCTGATATCCATTGGACTGGATGAACACACTTGAAATGTGTTAACAAACTTCTCAAAGTTGATCAGATCGTCATTATAAAAAGTTGATGATTTCCTTCTAATATTTATAAAGTATACAATCAATAAAAAGCAGGATTTATAACTCATTATTGTCAGTGTTCTCGCTATGAAAAATCATTTAATTTGACTTGATCATATCTCCAATCACTATTAATCTTCCCTCATCCAATTAATTTTATCATATTTTCAAGAAAACAAATATAAGCAACTCATTGATTAAGGCGATGAAATACTGAGATATATTTTTCATATAAATTACCACATTAGAGCATTCCAAATTTTTCCATAAATTAAATAACTCCTATTGATAAGAACCAAAGGAAAACAATTAATTTGATATATTATATTACAAAAAATATTCGAAAAATCAAATATATTAAGCCTCAAGAATTGTGTTATTAGTCTTTATTCTCATATTATTTAAAATTTAGCATTCTTAATCTATATAGACGTATGTTCCATTTGAAGATGATCCTCCATCAATACCATCGCATAAAATCCAATACCTATCATATTTGATCGTGCACTGATATTTACACATTAGTAAATCATCAAATCGAATTAAGCAATCTAAAGATCTGCCGATTGTGATGGGAATATATTTTTGTGAGCTTATCATATATTTGTAATTCTTCGAATGCTCACCATAAAATGATAACTTTAATGTGCTGTTATGGTTGGTTTATTGTAGGAATTTATCCTTCTCTACAGGATATCCCCCAACAAAATATTCTTTAATCTTATCCTTAATCTAAGTTATTGGTTCATATATGGTTTCTATTTAGAAATATATCTATCCAATATTGATAAGCATTCCAGTTCTAAGTTTGATTTCCTCAATCTATCTGAAACAACCATCTCCGATTCCTAGATCTTTGATAAAAAATCTATCATTTTCTTTTCTAACATAAAAATGCTATCCTCTCTTAACCAATTTCTTATCTATGCATGGAATTTTATAGTTATTCACAATCTTTCCATTATTGTCTTTAATTTTATTCCCAAAATAATAGATGTCCTCTCTATTGATGGTCGCTAATATATCTCCTGGGGATAAGGTTGCTGATGCAACCACTTGAAACTATAACGAATATCCTTTGTAAATGGGTGCCTCTTCGAATATATTTTTCCTTGATTTAGATTATTATTATTATCCCATAGTATATACAAAAATTTATATAATTCAAGATTACACTGATTGTCTGCCATTTCTAGATTTCTCTCTGAAAGTTAACTATATTTTAGATTTACTATTTGTGTGTTTTAATTATGTTAAATCCAACCTGACTGATGACTACCCTCCTGTCTCATGATTAGAGGACATGACCCTCCTCTTCCTTTTATTAAATAAGTCCTAAGAATCTGATTTAGCAACAATTTTTTTCTTAAATGATTGCTATTGCTAATTTTAAAGTTTCTTAATTAGACATTGCAAGATCAAGTTGTTTGATGGAAGAGGTTTGGTTGATTTTACTAACAATTTCTAACTTGGCTGTTTCTGAACCATTTTAGGTTTAGGTGAAATTGATTTCTTCAATCTCCCTTTTCTGTACGTTAGTGGTGTTTGTTGTCTTTCTGAGCTGTATTTCTGCTATTTTCCTTATGATGTCTCTCTGGCAGTTTATGGTGCTAATATTTATTTTTTCCTAAAATTATGCTACAGCTGTTCAATTTTATTTTAGTCTACAAATTTGATTTAGAGTGGCAGGTTGTACTTATCCTCATCAAACAAGTCTACATTCTTGCTTGTATTAATTATTTCCTTCAGATTTTTTTAAATATCTAGCAATGTGTTCGATACATTTGATTTTTATTAATCTGTGAAATTCAGTTAGTCTAAAATATTTTGAAGGGACTTTAAATTATTTATATTAACATACCTATCGGATTGAATGTTACGATTTATTAGTTTGTTCTGGTTACGCGCCCAGCATTTTCGTGATTCTTATATAATCAATCCGTCTTCTCTTATCATGATACTTTGCTAGAATCCTCGTAACTGGTTGCATGAAATTTCTCGGTATATCTTTATGGTACTATATTTGTTATAAAATTTACACTCTTACTTTATAATATTCTGTTAGCATTTAACATTTTGATTTCCATTCATGATATGCATAAAATCGTTTATAATATTCTCCATCTATTGACCATTCCTTAAATAGAGTATTAGCCCTCGATCGTGTTCCTTACAAAATCAAATTAATATCCTTCTAATAGTAGTAGTTTTATGAAGCTGCATATTTAACATACAATGCCCTATTCACCATATTTTGAAATGAAGTTCTCTTCTAACAAAAATGACAATCATAATTATCTATTGTAGCAGCAGTCGACCCACCATGATTAGCTTACTTACTTTTCTTCTTCTTTAATGAAAACATAATTATATTTTTTTCTTAAATTTACTATCTCCTTTTTATTAAAATTAAAAAAAAAAATGGAAAACCCAATCCAATAATTGTATAAACAGATACAAGTGTGTAGATTTTCATTGGGAAACATAGATCTGCGCATAATCATCGATGAGGTTCAATATGCTGTGTAATTGGAAATAATAGGCTAGGTATACTCTAACATTATTATAGTTTTAATTGCCACCATCGATGATAGAATATTTGAAATAGCTTAATGAGGAAATAGAGGCAACAAAACTAGCATTCAATCAATCAAATAAGCGAAATATATTATCATAAATGGAAAATTTGAGAGAGAAATTAAATTATGATTATGCTAGATTAATGAAAAAGGGTAGCTAGAAAAATGTTAAGATTGGAATCCAATTATAAAAGTATTTTTTTTCAAAATATGTAGAATCCATAAACGAATTGTATTAATTCTGAAATTAGTATTTAAACATAGATTTTTAGACTTTTTAGAAGTAGAGGATTCATTTCCCCTCAGAATCAAATTACTCTATTCAGAGATTAGGCAATCTCTCTAATAGAAAATATAGGACCTACAATAGGAGAAGAAGAAGAAAATTCTGTGTCGCATATGCGAGTAAATGATAGAAGTTGATAACATGTAACAACATTGTGAATAATGCAAGGAGAGAGCAGATTAGAGGAAGAATTTATTAAAATTAAATATAACCCTAGCTGAGGAGTGTTCCAAAGCTTTTGAATTCAAACACAAGTATGTATTGGAGTAAGGGAAACGTAAAAAAGAGGAATTAGCAAGAAAAAAAAAATAAACAAAAAAAGAACCAGGTGTAATTTAAAGATCCTTGAGAAGGGCTAACACAATTATTGTAGATGAAAAATCAGGACTTGATAAGGAGAGAGAAGCTGCCAACATAATATAGGCGATGACAATAATTATAAATTACACTGAAAAGGTTTTTGCAAACAATGAGGACAACAAACTCAATGTTGAAACTCTTAATGAGCTCCTAAATGCAGAAGAAAGCATAGATGATCCAACAGTGCAAAAATTTATAAGCTAATTCAAGAATTAAATAAATGATCGAAGAGACTAATTGATGAGAATCCAGCAACTCGAAGTCTAAGAGTCTGAAAAGATTCCGTCATCCTAAAATTTTGATGAGAGAAAAAAAATGTTTCAAAGATCAAGTGCTATGTCATAGAAAAACTTCAAAATGAATCAGCAAAATGGTGGTTCGTAGAGTAGAATTCTCAGGAGAAATGATACTATTAGAGAGGAAGAAGAGGATGGTTCATAAACTCCTATTATGAAATAATCCTAAAACAACCTAGATAAAAGTGATTAAGGGGAAGGAAAAGCCGATAAAAAAATGATAATGTCAATGCTTGGGTAATATTTAAATAATCTTAATTAGTAAAACAAGAAGGCGAGATAGTTTGATGGGAATGACTTAATCCCAAGTTATCGGAGGTGGAAGATCATAAGGTTTAATATTAAAATCAGCATTATAAAGAAATAATGAATCTGATGATTCAAATAAAGTTCAATAAGAGAGGTCTATGATTTCCTCAGATGCTCTTGGAAGTCCAAAGCAATCATAATTTAGAAATATGAAATCTTCTTTAAAATCTTCAATTAGAGATTCTATCATCGAGGCAACTAACCCAAATCCTGGGAGTTAGGAATCCTTCTAGAACATGATTGGCAAGGTTTGCAACTCTGATGAAGATGAGCCTATGTCAGTGAGATAAAAAAATATAAATTCATTTGGCGATCTCAAAAATGTAGAATCTGATTAAGAGATAAGGCAAATCGGTTAAATTGGTCAAATTGATGCTAAATAAGTTGATTCGATAGAAGAGATTAAGAAAGATTTCAACCAAATGACTAAACTACAAGCTTAGAAAAATAGATTAGGGATGTCTATTGAAAAGACTAATGATAACTCTTTATAATTTAGATAAATTGATAGTGATCATGATTCACCAAGTCCAAGACCCGTGATGGTGAGATAGTCTGGATTTAGAAAAACATCGAAAATTTAGGAATAAATTGGAAGAACAGTAGGATCAGATGAATCAGATAAAAAATCAAGTCCAGATGTTGATGAGATTGTTGGTGACAAAGTCGTTGAAGACAAAATCATTAAGAGCAAGGACAAAAGATTAGACAAGAAAAAGAGTTTTGAATCTGATAGCAGTTCAAGTTCTGATGAGGATGCTGATAAGATGAAAAAGAGTCCACCACTTATGAAGTAGGCTAAAAAAAGTTTATTTCACCCAGACATGAGAAGAAAGGAGTCTGATTGTGACTTTCCAGTCATTAATGTGGCAAGAGGGTATAATATTTAATTTTATTTATTAGTTATAATTCAGACTCTGAAATTGTGAATATTAATACAGAAAAGTAAACTAAAGAATAAGAGATAGGACTGAATCATTTTGATTTCATAAAACCATTAGGCTAAGGGGCTTATGGGTGGGTATTCTTAGTAAGAAAGAAGGGATCTGGTGATCTGTATGCAATGAAATTAATTGATTGTTCTTAACCCAAGTTAGAATCACAATTAGACACCCTAAAGGCTGAGAGGAATATTTTTGAAATATTATCAGGTGACTATGTAGTGAAGGCATACTATTCATTTAGTCATGAATAATATCTGTGTTTTGTTCAAGAATATATGGTTGGAGGAGATTTTGGGCATATATTGAAAATGTACACAGCATTAGATGATGCCTATGTTAAACATTATATGGCTGAAGTAGTCTTGGCATTAGAGTATCTAAGATCATAAAATATAATTCATCGAGATCTTAAACCCGATAATATTTTATTGGATAGTAGAGGACATGCTAAATTGGCTGATTTTGGTTTGAGTGAGGCATCATTTGGAAATAAATTGAAGCTTAAACTAAATAAGGAAGATTTATTTACAGAGAAGCCAAACTTTTGTAATGAAATAAAATAGGATGCCTATTAGACTGTGTTAAACTTAAACAGAGTTCCAACTTAACCTAATATTAGGTTGAGTGTCGATAATGGAAGTAAGAATAAAAGAATAGTTGGAACACCTGACTACATTGCTCCTGAAATATTGAAGGGAGAGTCTTTATCAAATCCAAGTGCCGATTATTGGAGTCTGGGTGTTATTATGTATGAAATGCTGTGTGGAATCCCACCATTTAACGATGATTCAGTTGACAAAATATTTGACAATATATTAAATCATAGGATAGAATGGCCAAATGTTAGTGATACTGATGAAGATTCAATCAGTACTGCTGCTTATGACTTGATTTGTAAATTATTAGAGCCTGACTATACTAAAAGAATCGGCCATAATTCAATTGAGGAGATAAAACAACATAGGTATTTTAGTGGAATCAATTGGAATACTATACTCAATCAACCAGGTTTGATAGTGCCTAAAATGATCAATAAAGACTAGGAGATATCTGGATAGTAAAGTGAAAAAGTATAACAATTCTTGAAGACTCTCGAAAAACCAGAAAACAAAAATTAAACCTTAGCTAGTAAATTTAAGAATAGTCTATCTAATTTGGAAAGATTAGATTTATTAGTTAAGGTTTCTGAAGAAGAAGCTAACAAAATACTGTATTATTTTTTTTCTAAAATTTTTCTAGCAAACAAGTTGAACAAAAAGAAGATAGAATAAATGGAATAATGATTCGGCTCGCTTCTTATGAGAATAAATATAATTGTAAACTAATTACTCAGAAATATGATGATATTTTTTGAATATTTTTGTTTTTTTTTCTTTGATTGAGTGTGTATTTATAAATAATTAAATTAAAATTAAAAACCAAAAAAATGGGTGTTCCAAACTTTTATTCATGGCTTATAAGACGTTATCCTCTAAGCATTTATGATATTGATGAAACACATACATAGAAGACAGACTTTTTATATTTAGATATGAATTAAATCATATATAAATGTGCCACAAATCCAAATGTTTTATTCAAGGATTAAGTGAGATAAAGAAATTACGAAGAAATATGGATATCGATATTCAACTACATATCTAACATAGTTGAATTAGTTTAACCTTATTTGACTTTATTCCTCACATTCGATGGTGTCGCACCAAGAGCAAAAATGAATCAACAAAGATAGAGGAGATTTTAAAGCGCAAGAAGATATTCCAAATTATCGAAACAACTACAACAGATAGGTGTTATGAATAAGAATGATAGTTTCAAAAATAATCAAATAAGTCCAGGAACTGATTTCATGCATGAGTTAAATCAACAATTAAAATTTTTTATTTAGCGTAAATTTTTTGAAGATCCTCGATGGAATCTCCTATAAGTCATTTTCTCTGGATCTGATGTACCAGGTGAAGGAGAGCATAAAATATTACAATATATCAGATCATTACAGTAATAACCTAATTTTAATAAAAATTGGACTCATGTAATATATGGTGCTGATGCCGATTTAATTATGTTGGGTTTATTGACCTAATTGCCCTTTATATCAATTCTTCGTGAAAATATGAAGTTTAGACCTGAGATAAGTGCAGCAGCTAACAGAACTGAACAAAAGACACAATACTAAATCATAAACTTAACAATCGTCAGATAGTATATGGATTTGGAATATAAGTTGATAAAAATGAAAATGCCCTACTCAATATAGAGAATAATAGATGACTTTATTATGTTATGCTTTTTTGTTGGTAATGATTTCCTACCTAGAGTGTACTGTTTTGACATCCCTTAAGGAACTTTAGAAGCCTTGATTGATATATTTAAAAATCACCTTAAGAATGCTGACTCATATATCATAGATAGAGGAGAGATAAATTTTAAAGAGTTTTCAAGATTACTCATAGCATTATAAGGATTCGAAAAGTTAGCAATGAGTAAAAGAGAGGAGGAAATGAGGGCATATTTAAAGAAATCAGAAGTTGTTGATGTTTAAATATAGAAAGAGCTAACAGTTATTGAAAAGTTAAATCAACTAAATAAAGATTAAGAATTAAAGGCTAGAAGACAATTCTATAAAACTAAATGTGAACTGGATGTAGATTAAGACATTGATAAAATACTTGAAATGGTTACAAATTACCTTGAGGGTGTGTAATTTGTCCTATATTACTATTTCAAGGGAATACCTTCCTGGGCGTGGTTTTACAAATTCTACTATGCTCCACTATGTGCAGACATATGTGCCTTAGCTCAGCATTTAGAGGATCAATAGAATATTTTCAATTTCTAATTAGATAAACCATTCCCTGCGTTTTTATAGTTAATCTGCATATTAAGCTAGGAAAATGTTAATTTACTACCAAAAGAATATCATCATTTATTGGTGGATGAAAACTCACCTCTAAGAAAACCCATAGATTATTACCCTCAAGACTTTGAAATCGATCCTTATGGAGCATTATGGGATCACTAGCATATTGCTAAAATACCTTTCTTAAATGAAGAATTAGTTAAAAGTGTCTATGCAAACATAAAGTGTGTCGATGAGAAGAATAAATTAGGGAAATCATTAAGTTATTAGAAAGGGTAATAATATAAAGGTTATAAATCATTGTTACCCTAATATTTTGATGACTTCCAAATTGATATAGATGAGGTGGAAATGGATATTGAGAATGGCTAACAGTGCTTAGATTTGATAGTAAATAGAAAGTGCTTTTAAGGATTTAAAGAATTTGTGGTATATATAATTTCTATTCTAAGTATCCTTAAATTGCCGAGCCAAGCCTGCCATCATTACACGTTCTTTAAGTATCAGATCAATATTTATAAATATTACCAAACGATGAGAGGAATTCTCAAGTTCTGAGATTCAATGTAGATTAAATATTGGATAAAGAGACTCTTCTAGGGATAATATAGATTTAAAACCATCAATGTTTCTGTTTTTATCCTGTAGTGAAGGAATGTGAACTATTAGCATATATAGATAGAGAATCAGTTTATAAGAATCCAGATATCGATTATAAGGATATAAAACAATTAGAGAAGCCAAGAGCTGGTAAGGAAATAGGAAAATTATTTGAATAATTATCTGAATAAATAACACAGGATCTAGAACGCATTGGATTAGAGATGGATATCGAATGCATAGCTTTTGTGAGAATTTATAAATCACATGTCAGATCTACTAAATTCACTATAATTGGTAATCCAGGTGACTAATATTAATGTGTAGTTCCATTACAATTTCTATATCCAGAAAGCCCCATAAGATTTGAGGCTAAATTTGATGATACGCCATTAATGAACAATAAGGTCATAATAATGAATAAGGACTATCTGGGAGGTCTGGGGTATATAAGAGATATTTAAGAATTGATTGAGGTTCAAATAATAGATGCTCCACCTATAATAAGTTGGAAGCACTTACAAAAGCCTGTTTCATTCAACTTGTAGTATGTTGCTTAAAAATTAGACATCTCCATTTATACTGTATTATACATCTTGGGTTCTGTTATCATAGAATTGGATCCCTCAAAAGAGAGTTAATAAAATTTGGCAGAGAAAATAGACATTGGATTAAACTTAATAAATTCATTTCAGAATAAAATTGTACCAGAATTAGTGAAATTGCATAAAGCTTAATCTGATCTCAAAGGATAGGATAAATATAAATAGTTCGAAAAATTGGAATTAACTCAAGAATGTGTTGATCTCCTGGTATCTTATAGGAATAAATGTCCGCAATTGTTTATGCTAGTTAATAAGAGGAAGCCAAACAAGGGATATCCTCTAAAATCAACCGATCTATTTCCTAGTTCTTAAGATTCAAATATAGACTTGTTCAAAATATATCTCTGGATATTATAACTACCATCAAGTTCGTATACTTTATAGAGCATTGCTTCAAAAGTGGCAAAACTAAAAATCACTGAAATGACAGAAAGAAGAGTTGATAAAGTTGTTCAAGTTCATCAGTCATATATCTACTAATAAGGATATATGTTTATGGCCCCTCAATACAAGGAGCATCCTAATTTCCATTCTATGGGGGATAGAGTTGTCCACTTAAAGCAACCATTTGGTATTTATGGTACAGTTGTGGGAATTATAGATGATGGAAATTAAGTTTATGTTCAAGTTTTGTGGGATTAAAACTTTATTGGATTTACAAACTTAGGTGGGAGATATGATCTATTGCACTGTTCTACTTGTAAATTCTTAGAAGTTTTCAACATTTCCAAAGAATGGTATAAATACATAGCTGAGAATGAAAAACAATGGGATTATAAAATAAAAGACTATTATCCGAATTTTGAATAAATATAGTAAATCTCAAAAGATAAAGATTTGATTGATAAATTTAATCCATTTAAGAGCCTTGAACCATTGCCCGAGAAGAAACCTAACATATTGTAAAAAGAAAAAAGTCCAAAATAAATAGAATTAGATTAATTATTATTATAATTCTAAAAACAAAGCTAATTAGAGGGTTATGATGATTTGAATTATCAAACATTTGATGAGAAACCTGAGTAATAAGAAAAATAAAAAGTAGATTAATCTGTATAATAAGTATAAGTTAAATAATCACAATAAACTTAATAAACTTAATAAACATAATCAACACAATAAACATAATAAACTCAATAAGCTCAATAATAATCAGAGTAACCAAACATCTTAGAATTCTTAACTAACTAAATGCCCCATTTGTAGACGAATGAAGAATTAAAGGGTGTTGATGTTAAGGCAATTGAGACTTAAGAACAGAAGAAGCCGAAAGTATTGTAAAAAAATAAATAATCATGACATTTATTGTTTAATAAATTATTCCCAATCCTATTATTATATTTTTTCTTTCACACTCTAATAGTATAAAGGTTCAGCAATATTAGCCCATTCTGAGGGGTATTAGGATTTCACTAATTCTATAAATTATAATTTATCTCCATATTTAAGCAATTGATTCCCTATCTTTTCGATGCATATTTTATCATTCAATTCCAGCCCATCCATAGTTCTCGCCTCAAACAAAATATCATTCAATTCTTTATTATGAGTAAAATTTTATTATGGCTATTCAATAATTTGTAGTAATCTATTTAGTAAATTTGGATATGTCTCCTTATAAACATATGCCTTCTTAGATGATAACTCCAATTAATCCTTAATTAATCCCTTAATATCTAATTATGGTTGTAGAACCAATGATGTTCTTAGTATTTTATCCTCACTTTATTCGAATATTTTGACTTTCTTACCCTACGAATTATCCTTAGTCCATGATTGATTTCTATTTATGGATGGTCTCACTTCTTGATCAAATATTTTTTATTTATGATTATTCTCTCTCGTGTCATTTTGTTCCAAAAAGAATTAAGCATTCGATTTGAAGGCCTTGGGTTTATTATCATATCCATTGGGATACTTTAAATCCTTAGGATACTTATATTCGTTAAGAGTAGAGAAATATGTCATTTTTTATTAATTATAATTTTTTTATAATTACACTCAAAATGCTTCAGGTTTAACCATTTGTTATCGCTATTAAAATGATTACTTTTGGATTGCATCGATTAACCTCTGTGCATATTCATTCTTCTCATCCTCAGTAATCGATTACTTTTTTTAAATAATAGAAATACAGATAATTATCGTGTTTCTATGTTTTTCATTTGTTTCAGCTTGTCAATAAATGTTTACTATTATTGTTAATTATTTATTCCATTCATTGGTTACATTGTGCCAGGTTTCACAATCGGGTTAATAACTCCTAGATTATTTTTATTTGGTGATATCAAGCTAGGATTATTCAAAGTGAGTTAAGGATTTTATGGATTAAAAGGAATTTAATTAATTTAAGGCTTTGGGAATGGAGCCTATTAATTATTTAGAGTAGGAATGATGGGATTTGGACTTAAAATTATAAAAATATTGAAATACTTGAGTTTAATTGCTTAACCATTATTGGGAAATGGTTTGAAGTTAGGATTAGGCTATATTTTGATTTAACCTTATGGTGGGAGTAAGATTGGTGGATTCTATACTTTACTTGGATCCATTATTTTCTTCCTATAAAAATTATTAATAGAATTATAGATAAAATTTCAATTATATTTGACTATTCTTTTTTCCTCCCTTCTTAAAGCCTCACCTACTTGAGTCTGTAGATTCTTCTCAAGAAATCTTAGTTCTTCATCCGTGATTATATTCTACGTAAGATATGAAATTTACTTATGGATATTACTCTACACCTATTTGCTATAAAATGCTCGATAATTATTATTAAGTTATTGTTTCTTTTGGGATTAATGGAATCTTAGGTGTTATAGGGGTTGTTGGGGTTATTGGGGTTATTGGGGTTATTGGGGTTATTGGGGTTATTGGGGATTTGTTATTATTCGAAATTGTTGGTGTATTTAAACATAACACTGGGGATGTACTGGAACCTAATTTTCCTTAAGTATTTTATGGAGGTGTTTTGAATTAACCTTAAATTTATTAATCTGTAGTAAATCTGATCTCACTTTAAAAGTTTTATTTATCTAATGGTCCACCCAATGAGGATCTATTAGGTATTTGCTAATTTATCTTAAGTTCACTTTTATCTTGATTTATGATGTTTTGTTATAATGGATTGATCTTGTTGTTAAACAAGTTATTATTTTACATTTTATATAAAAAAATTAATAGAATTTAATATATTCATGGGTGTTTTAATCCTATTGATCTTTTCAAAATATCCTAATCAACTTATTCGCTGATATCTTCATTAACATCAGCGTTTTCATCTGAGTCATCAGAAAAATGCTATTTTCTTATTTTAGCTAATTTTCTTCTGAGAGCCTATTCAATCCTCTTAGAAATTTTCTTCTTATCACTATTAAAGTCTATGAAGAAGGAAACTTCAAATATGTCCTTAATCTCCCTACCCAACTTATTGATCAATATTTAGTTTATATTCGAATCTCCATTATCTGAGTTCTAAATTTTATCGTATGCCTTTAGGATTAAATTTATTATATACCTTATATAGCTTGTTGTAGGCTTTTAATTCATTCTCAAACGATTGTGGGAGAACAGATTTCTTTCTCTGTAAAGCAGCTGAAGCAATAGCATGCAAATCAAATCTATTCTTACTATTACCCAAACTTGCAGATTGATTGAGAGTATCCTTCTCTAACTAAACTCTACTAGGGATGGTTTTCTCCTTATCTAATTTAACTAATGGCTTTGGAGCAAAATTGAACAATATCTACTATTCCTTAGTGAGTAATAACTCTTTAAGCAGATTAGTCTATTGTATTTTTTCTAAAATAACATAAATATCCAGATCCTAATTTATTTTAGCACTTAAAATTAAATAAATCATTACACTGCTTTTTCTAATAATTGAACCTTTCTATCTCTGAACATTTTACCACATGTTGCCTAATTAATTAAGAATTTAATATTAAACATAATTGGTTTACTTTAACTCAAAATCCTATAAATTTGAGTCTAGAGATATTGTTATCTTGATGTAAATCCCACTCTCCTTACCAACTCCTCTTACTCCTTCTTAAATGAATTCCCTGTAGGATATTGATCAAATTCCAATTTTCTATCAGATTTAGATCTCGATCTCGGTTTTGGTTCCTATAATATTGCACTTTTGTTCATCTGATCCTCTTAGAATGAACTATTTTATTTTTTAAATTAGTTCTTCACAGCATTCAAAGTCTCTTATTTTTTTAGAACCTTAAATATTTTAGGAGAATCTTAAGGTGATCTGAGGAAATTTTCCTAGCTTTATTCATTCTAAGGTGTATTCATGCCTCTATAATTATCCGTCTTATTTTCACTCGCCTTACTATTTTCCTCTTTTGTACTTGCCTTCTATTTATTCTCCTCTCCATCATCTTCAAAATTGTAGATTTTATTGGATAAATCAATAAGATATTATTATCTATTATAGCAAGCAGCCAAAAATCCTATGCTCACAACTATGATATTAACAAACCCTCCCAAATAAGATAGAAGATTATCAAACTTTTAGTACTCCCTATAAATTTCATTAGTAAATGGAGATCTTAAAAAGTATAGTGTAGTATAAATTGTTGAAAGATTTGATCCGATGTTAACTATGTCTTTAAAATCGTTAGGATCTCTTATAAATAATGTCTCATTTTATATATCCGTGAAGACAGGTGCCAGAGACTGATCAGTGAAAATTTCATATTTCTTTAAGTAAATATTTACATCTCTTTTAAGTCTCTATGGTACAAATGTGAAAAATAGATCTTCATCTAAATATGCCTAAATATAATTATCGGGGTTTTGGGCATTTACTTACCAATTTGTTGTAAAGAATTAAACTTAAAAGGCATTATTTGCAGTAAAATACGCATTCAATTATGCTGCAGACTAACACACAGGTCTCCATGTTAGAAATTGGTTCGGACTGGTATTATTACTGCATGGAGTTACATCAAACTTAAGGTAAGAATACACTTAACTTTATTCTTATCCTTATAGTTTTATTTTGAAATTATAACTATTAAGAAAAAAAAATTTGAAATAAAATATTTACTCTGGACAAAGATAATTGGTGATCCCGACTAGATTAAGTCGATCTGTCCTATTTAAGCCATATGACATGAAGATATCATTGAATCTCTTAAGTTCGCATGGTATTAAATTTATAGGTTCTTAATCTGATTTATAAGTGCCATCTGATTATTTAGTTTATGTTCTACTATCAATTTAAATAACTTACACTTAATAGGCAGTAATGTTAAATTATGGTTTTAAAGTAAAATTATCTCCAGCATTTTATGCAAAATTAACTGCCCACATATATTGGCCATCAGCTAAAATCATTGTATCTGGATCATCGGAAAAATTTGTCTCCATACTTGTAGTAATGTTCTATTTCTGGAAAAATAAAATGATGTTTGATTGGAAAAACATGATCAAAACAGCAATAATGCACAAAGTCAGAAATCCTCCAGCTCCAGTTCTATATGAATCTTCACCATTAAAATTGAGATGGATATCTCTTCCAAATAGGTCGAATTACTACAATGCTTAGCATAAACATACATATTACTTTCTCTAAATTTTTGATACATATTTTTATATAATCATTTCTTAGGTTTTCTTTATTCATTAAAGACAAGACTCGTAGCTCTAGATAGATCAATCTTTTATGCACTCTCAGACTCAACCGAGCCCTCGTTTGATACTTTAGACTATTTCTGTTCTATTCTTGATTTCCTTTTAGTAATAATCCTCTAAACTTATTATGGAACAACTGGCGTCTTATCAAATTCAATCATCAAAGATATTTCAAATATTTCTAATATTTAAGGCCCTAACTTGGAGAACAGTACCTTATTTTTACTATCTTATGTATCTTACTATACTATTTTATCATATGCCTTATTTTAGTAATTATTCAAATTACCTTGAAGAGTTAATTATAGACGTTAAGTTCTGTTTCAAATTCCAGTTCTTTATCATAAGATTAGATCTGTGATGCCAGATTATTTAAATTAAATGAATTAGATGGAGATAATGATTTCCTCATTCTCGTTGGTGATATATGCATATCTATCCTACTTTTAATTTCATGATGTAAATCCTTTGCTCTTATGATAGGTTTTGGGGCAAAATTAAACAAAATTTATTGATCCTTATTTAACACTAGTTCTTTTAATAGATTAATTTATGAAACTTTCTCTAATAGAATGTATACATCCAAATCATGGTTAATCCGATCCCTATTAATTTATTTAATATTTTATACTGTGCTTTCTCTATAAGTTGAACTTCTGGAGTTTTGAATAGGTAATTACATGTTATTTAATTGAATATAAACCTTACATCAAATTTGATCGGCATACCTTTCTTTAGTATTTGATATATTTGTTTAGCTAAGTAAATTTTTTAATCCTGCAGCTCCATATTTTCTGAGAATAATTTTTTTTTCAAAATGGAGGATGATTCTTATTTCTCAAAATCTATTGGAATCAGTTATATGAGATTGTTTGATTTTTCAACAACTGACATTGATTTGTTTCTCACATCTATTGATTCTTCAGGCTTATATTGGATAGAATTAATTTCCTTATTAGAAGGGGATTTAACACTGATTGCTGGTCTACTATAATCTACTTGAGATATCTCAGAATTCTTCATTTATTTCTACTTACTCTCTATAGGCTCATTTATTTATTTCTACCTTTCAAAACTATAAATTCTATTCGACAATTCAATTATATCTAATTAATAATTATTATTAATACATTATTATCTATTATAATATGCCACAAAGAAGCCCAACATTATCACAATAGTATTGATGAACCCTCCTAAGTAGGAGAGTAAATTATCGACTTATTAAAACTATCTATTTATTGTTTTAGTGAAAGGACTTCTTCTGAAATACAAAGTTGAAAATTGAGTATCACTAACAGACCCAATCGCAACGATATCTCTATAATCTTATGACTCCCTCACAAGATAGGTTTCATTCGCTATATCCGTAAAGGCAGGTACTAAACTGTTATCAGTTAGTAAAGTGTAGGGTTTGAAAAATATATTTGTCTCCCTCAACAACTGATTGGGTAGAAAGTTGTAATAGAAGCTACTATCTAAATACATCTAGATATAGTCCTCTGGTTTTTGTGGATTGATTTGCCAGTTAATCATAGCCACCTAAACTGTATAAACGGAATTTATTTTAATAAAATTTGACATTTGAGTCGTGGTTGCACAAACAGGCTTCCAAGTAAAGAAAGAATTATTAGCACTGTTATTGGAGCATCTGAAGATTCCAAATCTTACAAAATCAAAATACTCACTCGTGAACCTCCCACCAATAAATATAGTAAAATTATAGCTATTATTATATAATATAATTACTCTGGGCACAACCAATCCTCGATATTTAGATTGATGAGTTGCTAAGTAATATTAATTCCCTTTTTATCAAATAATTTCGTAAATCTCTCTTTGGTACAAGGAATCAAATTCACATTTCGATTAGTTCTTACTGACGTTCCATTTTGTAAGCGTTGCGTGGTTCTTTGTTTATAAAAATATTCATTTACCTAAACAAGGTTGTCAAATTAAAATAAGGTCGAGTAGTGAAATTGTCTTATTTCAGTCTTATGGCAAACATGTATTGTGTATCATTCATAAAAACCCTTGGTGGATCTTCTTCGAATGTAGTTTATGTTAAAGCTGTAAGGTTTTATTTTTATAAAAAGAGAATGATATTAGATTGGAAAAACAGGATGACTAGTGCTACAATTATTATTGTTAATATTCCACCAGTGGCCGTTCTATATTGATTTGATCCGTTGAAGTTTAGTCTAATAGGCTAGCCAAAAAGATCAAATGTTCTGAACTCTAATGTATTTCAAAATTAATTACATTCCCTTAAATGATACATTTTATTATTAATATAATCACATTTTTAAGAGTTTTCTGATTGAAATCAATCCCAAAATGGTGCAAGAACCCCAAAATGTAGAATATGCCTAATGAGTCTCAGGGGTTAAGTATGGTCTTTACAACTAGTTAGGGTAAGGATATAATTTATCCTCAAATAAGCCTTCATCACCCAATCTATCTACCAATATGTATTATGATTCCTCATTCAAATTGTTATCCTCAACTATTTACTTCAAGTCGATAAATCCTTTAAATTCCTATCTTTTGAGCACATCTGAGAATTCTGGTCTTTTAATTAATATTTTAAATTAATAAGCCTTATTCCCAAGATTATGCTTATATTCTTTCAATTCAATAGGCAGCCATCCTAAATTAATTACAACATGAGATTCCTAATCTTTCAATATGCCGCATAATTAAAAACCTTCTCTTCCATCGTTATATCTCCAAACATAATAAAATTTATCTAATAACTAGCTAATTTAAAAGACCAATACTACCCTTATGTTTGATAAGATAGATATTAATGCTATTTCGGATCCAATTTCAATAATTCTTGTATGGTAATTAATGGAGGAATGAAATCCCTTTTTGATTATAATTCAATTCTTTCCCATTTAATTAAAGATTCTTTATATCTTCTATATTACCACAAACATGCTTAGGATGCAGTTACGGTTAATGAACCCATAACTCCAACACTTATAATTTTTTTCATTTATTAAAAAATTTATATAAATTATGTTATAATTTTTAATATTAATCTCTTGGAGGATCAGTTTCTTCATCATAAATATCTTGCATATATAATATTATTTACCTGTTTCATAGTATTCAGTATTGAAATCAGCATATTTTTTATTTGCTACGATACAAGTTCCAGTCTTAATTTATTTAGTCCAGTCATACACATAGTCCTCCTTCAGGTTGTTCCTTCTTAACATTTATCTAAATAGCATTAATAAGAAATCATAATCTGGTTTTTTAGTTCTATCAAATAATTTGATGTATCCAAACAATTCTGAGAAGGGAAGTTCATTCATATATCTGGAACTTAAGAAATCTTATTTCATTCTCCCCACCTTTTCTTCTCTATTCATTTATATCATTTGGTTAGCCCAAGGTAATTGTCCTTTGTATAAATATGTCAACGTATATCCTAGCATTTCAAGATCGTCAATATACGAGTAGACCTATTAATAGTGCACCGATATGGGATCATAGAGTATGGTTCCCATAGTTTTATTTACTGGTTAATTAATTATTTAGGAAATTCCATAATCTATCAAATACAGTTATCCATCACTAGAGATGTTTTTGGCCATTATATTAGAGGGCTTAATATCCCTATGAATAATTTCCTTTTAATGTATTTATTTAAGTATTGTAATAATTTATATTCCAATTAAAAGTATAGTCTTAGCTGTATAAACACTCTTACTGAATCTTAATTCCTATAGATCATGAAATAATAACTCCATGATAATGTAATGCGAGTTACCGATTTATCCGTATTAATACACTTTAGGAACTCCAGGTATATTTTGCAATTTTACCATAATCTCATATTCATTCTTCAACGTATTAAACGAGACCTTAATAGCAACATCACGTTTATTGATAATGTCATAACCCCTATAAACGGTACCATAGCCACCATTTAATATTTTCTAACCAAACTAAATTCCAGGGATGTTAATTTTTAACCCCATCGTAGTTTCCTAACCTCTTGAGCTTACAGAATTTCTAATCTAAACACTCTTGGAGATTTCTTGACATTTTCTAAATTTTTTATGATTATTTAACAAAAAAAGAAATAATAATTGATGTTTCAAAATATACTAACTTATACATCATTTGAGTAGTACTTCTTTTCAGAATCCACTTACTTATGAGTTTTTATTGTTGTATCAATCTCTTGAGTTTTCTGCCTTGCCTACGATTTCGATTAATAGGACTTATAATAAAAGGATTCTAATGAAATAGATTTGCGAATTACCTAGCATATTAGCCTTTGTTGATGTAACAGCAGCTTCTGGCTTATCAGGATTTTAACTAGAAATAGTTTACAAAACCTTTCTTATTGCAATTTACCTATTTTTAGTAGAATTTTAATTAGGATTATCCAAAAGCGACTCTGTATTACTCTTTAATCTGATTCTGCCTCTCTAAGGACTAGCAGTCTTATTCTCCACAGAATACCTCATTAATTGAGATTATAAATCATTTTTTAATGCAGTTTATTTTATTAAAACTTTGTGCTCATATGATAGCTCCTAGTAATTATAAATAATATTATACATTTTGTAAATCTTCTATTTTGAGTTTCAGTTATTAGTTTTCCTGCTTCAAATTTTTACATAATGAATTAAGTAATTGGCATTCCTTTCGAAAGAAGGCTAATTTAGATTACGCATTAAAAACTTCAGTTTCATTTTCGTGAAATGCGATATAATCCTCAAATTTCTTTTATAAGTCCTAAAACTCCTTAAACATTTTTTCAATAACATTTCTAAAAGCTTGGAAAAATTTTCCTTGTTGATTTTACATAATAGTTCTAATTTTATCTTGTGTCTAACCCATAAGATCTTCCATATCTTTGCAAATCTCTTTCAGTTTTCTCGCTTATTACACATCATATGATTATAGTATTGGAAGATTGATTTCTGTTAAAAAATTTATATTTGCAGACATTATAAATAAATTATATAAAATTCAGACAAAGAGTTTCCTGTTTAAGCGTATTCGCTTTGAGGAATCTGAACTCTTTCTGCTTGAATTTTCGCTTAAGAAGCTTTTATCATCTGTGAGAGATTAAAAGAATGATAATCGTTTTTGCCCTTCCTTAATAACTAGTTCAGGGTCGAGTTTTAAGTTTTTAGTAGTAATAAAAAACCTTTAAATATCGAGTCGATCGTGAGAGTTGAGTTTACCTAAAATATTTTTTATTAAAATACTTAGAGCAATAGGAACAGTTAGACTCTATTACTTAAATACATCGTGTAAGTATCTTTCAAATTCTTTGCTTTATATGTCTTTCAGTTCATCATGGATGTACTGACATCTTATGCCGTATGGACAATAGCCTTGCTTGAAGAAACGTTTGCATGGCTTTGTCTTATACTTCTAATGAAGGTGCCCCTTAGGAAGTAACTCAGTTTCACCATGAGCAAATGAGCACTAAACCATTTAATTTATTCTAATACCTCATCACCATAACGACAGAAACCAACTAATGCGTAGTTCTTACATAGTTCAGTCTTCTTTTTCTTAGTATACTCTTCAATATATTGACGTTTCTCCTAGATGGTATCGAAATATTTTCTTTTAGGTTAAACACTATTATTTTAGAAATAATCAATACTCTATTTCGAAGCCATCAGTGTCCACATCACTGTTTCCAAAAGAGTCAGGAGTTTTATTAAGTTTTTTCATTAAGTTATATTTATTTTATTATTTTTTTATTAACACTGTCTTTAACTCTCACCCAGTGGATTGTGATAATAACGCATAATTTGTAATTTATATATAAAGAAAAAAAAATAATGTTTTGTTTTTGATTTTTTAAAATCATCTAGCACAAGTACCTGGTCTAGACATCTCATAATTCATCTTCTTCTCAACATACAATGCTTTTCCTTCATTTATACACTAAACACGATTTTATTCAACTTAATATATTGAAGGCTACAACTTCTATAGAGGATAAAAAACAACACTTGTCTTGTTGTTTGTGGTATCAAATCTTCTCAAATAACCCTATTTATTGTTAAATTACATATGGTACCTAAAACACAATTTTCATGTTAATGTAAATGTGAACTTCCTTGACTCCTCTGTCAGGATTTTTAGAATAATTAAAAAAATCAATCTAACTTATTGCTACATAATGCTCAAATAGAACATGAATCTTGTTTATATCAGTTCTTTCAAACTTCTCATTCAAAAGCTATTCCTACTTGCATATCAACCACTCATGGGGAGTATTCATAAAGGGAGCTAAAAAACTCTATTAAGGTTAGCAATCCTTTCCATATGGCGGCCTACATAAATTCTTAACAACACGAGCATCACCTTTTAGCTCTGGCACTGCCATTATTTTATGTGATGCTAAATTCCTAAATAATACAGCCTATCCTTATTCATTATAAATCTCTAATCCATTTAATCCAATATAATGAGTATCACCCCATGTAGAGACTAAGTTTATAGTAACCAATAATCCCATATGCATTTGAATAGGGATTTTTAAATCAGGCAGTTTTTATAAATTAGTGAGAAAAATTGTTTGGTAATCTTCTTTTTAATAGGATGTTGGCCTTAAGTCTATAAATTGATAATATTCTTACATATTATTTGAGATTTGCCTAAAAAACTTAATTTCATAGTTTAGGGCCCATTTTAGTGTTAGTAGAATCTTATAAAAGATATTTTGTTAAGTTAGTCAAATTTAATATGAATTGATTATTTCTTATTCTAAAAGGGTAAGTTTACGATTTATCCATTGAATAATTAATCAATATTCATGTTTAAATTGATGGGAACAAGTTCCCCAAAATTGTCGAAAATCTGTATGGCTCCAATACAGAATGATGAAGTATGGTTGAATTCAAATTTTATGTCATACAACTCCACATAAGGATACTAAGTATTTTAAGTATCTGGTTACGTGCTAAGTTCCTATTTCTGACCTGTATTAGGTCTGTCAAAATTGATAGTAGTTTTAAGTATTTATACGCTATAATCTAATGCCCTCTAATTCAGCCAATCATTATCATTAATCTTTTTGATGATTCTCTCATCCTCAGTGAATAGGATATATTCACAATTATCTTGAAATCTTTTTAAATCCCCAGATGCTTTTCTAATATCTCCCTGAAACATCTTTACTAAATAAGATATAAAATACAATATTGTCATCCATATATATTTATATTTTCCTAACTCCCTTATATGAGTGAATCCTAGACTTATTGTAATTCCATATTCGTATTAATGACAATCTTAGTTTAGCTGTTAGATCTATTCTAATTTTTGGGGGTTTTCCTACTAAAAACATATGGTTCTCATCTTGTATTGCTTAGAACCCATCTACTAGCCGTAATTTTTATCCATAATCCTCCTATGGGGGTATTCTCACATAACGTGTAATGTTTCCTCCACTCGAATCAAATAGTTCGATTCCATTTAATCCGTAATGGCTCTTATCTCCCCAATTCGACAATATCTTTATATCAATAATTCTCCCTGAAGGCAATTCAGGTATCTAAATTAGCTACTTTGATTATTATTTGGCACTCTTCATGGAAAATAGTGGAGGTGGAATAAATTACTCCTTAACAGGCTTATCAAATATATTAGGTACCCGAGGATGAGCCCGTCTTCTATAAAGGAAAATATATAATAATACTTAGAATTTTCGTTAAAACTCATCCTTCCATCTTCACTTTAGGGGAACACTTCATTGAAGCTTCCAGGCTAAACAGCTAATCCCTATTATAATATTTTTAAAGCTTGTTCTTTTGATGATGGTTTAAGTAAATTCATTTATTAGTATTTTTTATATATTTTTTGATGCCAAAATAATAAAATAAAATAGAAAACAAATTTTTTGGTTGAGATTCATCTGATGCCCATTACAATAGCAAGATTCTTTGAAATTATCTAAATTTTTAACTACAATTCACACATAATTAAGGATATTTTAAACTTTTCAATATGTTAAATATAATCAAACTCACAATAGTGCATCATTGACATCAGTAATTGCTTCAACGAGACAGCACGTTACAAAACATGAAATTAGAATTACGAATGATTCAATTCCCATAACTGTGAATGAAAAAATTGCCAATATATTAAATTTTCTGCAATCTGATTCAGCACTGGTTTGTAACAACCTTATTGGCTATAAGATTATATTTTTACATACAATTATTGCGGAACTAATTAATTTATATCAGAGAAAAGGTAATATTTATAACTCTAGCACCAACCAGAACATTTGAAGGTGTTCTCGATATAACTTAAATAATCTATTTCTTAGTGATATTTTTCTTTATTAATTTTAGGACAATTTTACACCTTAGTTACATTCTAAAATTATATTGAAAATATACTGATGGAGTCAATGTATAATTATTTATCCCATAATATGGTGCTAGATACTAGTCTTTAATATAACATTAACAATCAGATTAGCAAAATTCTCTTTATGCCCATGAATAAGCTGATTCCAAATTGTAACTCCACTTAGCAGAAAGACAATTATTGGCTTTTAATCTTAATAAACATAATACTAGCCATATCATTTATTTGATCTCTTAATTATAATGCAAATATTGCATATGTTAAAGTACCTCCAAAAACATAAAGAGGTAATAATTTGCATATCAAAGGTTTTTTTTAGCAACAAATTAATCCAATTATGCCACAAAATAAAATAAAAGAAGATAATATCCACATTGCAATCATCATATTTTGTCCTATTGGCTTTTGGTTTAAATTTGTAGAATACCTCTGAATAAGAATCAAAATAGTCAAAAGTTTAGTTCATTCTTTTTTACACTATTGCTGATAAAACAATAGCTGTAATCCCTAAAGCCATGTGTAGCAATCCCATGCAGTTGCAAAAAATGAAATAGAAGCATTTTATGCAACCCGTGCAAATATCTATGAAAAGTTCTACAAACATAAAATATTATTTACTTAAATGTATATTTTTTATTTTGAAAATTAAGCTTAATTAATTAAAATTTACCTCTACTAATTAGGATAATTTTTTAAGGCTTCTTCTTTTTATGATGGCTAAAGTAAATTCATATTTGTATTTTTTTATATTTTTTATATGGAAATTTTGGTGTAAATTCGTTGTATCTCTATACTTTTTTTCGATTATAATTTGAAGGAGTTAAAATCAACAATTTCAACAGATTATTTCAATCATTACTAAGCATATAAATATAAAACTATAAAATTTCACAATAACACAACTTCATCTCCAGTTAAAGCTTCTGTAAAACAACACATAGCAAAACAAGATATTAGTATAACAAATATGATTCTACGCTCATTACTATAAACGAAAAAATTGCCATTAACAAAAAATTATGTGCAATATGGTTTAACACTGATTAAAAGCATCCAAATTCACTAAATTACTAATTATAAGATACTTTTCGAATGGTACTAATTAATTTATATTTGAAAATAAGTAATAATGGTTACTCTAACAACACCCAGAACATTTAAATGTCTTCTCGACATAGTTTAAAAATTATATTTACTATAAATATTTATCTATATTTATTTTAGGGCAATTTTATATCTGAGTTACATTCTACTTTTACTTTTGAATATATACAGATGGGATCAATGTGTACTTTTTAACTCAAAAATAATTAGCAAGATCTTAATCTTTTATGGAGCATTAACAATCAGATTCACACAGTATTTTTTCAGCCCAAATATAGGCTGAATTCACATCATTACTCCATTCGGGCATTAAGCAATTTTAATCTTTAATTTCAAATACATACTTTAAATGTCTATTATTTGATTTCTTAACTATATTGCAAATATGCCAAATATTAAACTAATTCCAAAAACGTATATGGGTACTAATTTGCAAATTTCAGGTTTCTTTTAGCAAAAAATGAATCCTAAAATACCACAAAATAAAATGAATGAGGACAGGGCCCACATGCCAACCATCGTATTTTATCCAATAGGCTGTTTGTACTAAAAAATCAAATTATACCTCTGAATATGAATTAAAATATTCAAAAGTCTAGTTCATACTTTTTTGTATTATTGCTGATAAAACAATTGCTGAAACCCCTAAAACCATATGTAGCAAACCCATACAGTTACAAAAAATATAATAGAAGCACTTTGTGCAACCCTCAAAACTTTCTACGAAATGTTCTACAAACATTTACCTAATTTTTAATTATTATTTTTCTTTTTTGTAGAGAGTATAGCTAATAATACATAGACATAATCATTCTATCATTTTGTAAATAATAATTAATTAAAATATTAATTAAGTCAAATCCTGTTAATATTGAAGAAATAAATGCACTGAGCAATCATCATTTTGGTAATTATTTCAAAGTTGCGGTTAACTTAAATTTTAATAAATGGTAAGTTTTTCTATACTTTTTTTCTAATTTTTATTGATTATAATTATCTATTTAATTTTAAGAAAAAAAAATTATAAAATAAAAAATTAAAATGTTCTTTTTTATTCATATTAATTCATATGGAATCTCTAAACATTCATTTGACCCTTCTACATCAATTGCTTCATTTTGTGATTTAAAAAATTTTACTGTTAAATCATTCGGTATTTTATATGAAAATATCTAAAAGGAATTTTTTATGTCTGGGGATTCTCCACAAAGTGTAAGGGATGCTCCTTTATATCCACATTCATTATAAACAGTAAAACAATCCTAAAGATCCTACTGAATGTTTGCTTATCCCATATTGTGGAAATACCCAGTTGATATCCTTTCTGGCTACATATATTATCTATAAAACGCATTTTATCTCCTTCTAGTAACGATATCTTTCAATACCTATTCAGGATTAGTATACCTCCCCTTGTAAGCTTAAGTTATTTTACCTTACCCTGTCAAATCAGGATAAAATTTTCCCAAACTTTCTGGACATTAAAAGCAATCATATTAATCATATGGATGAAATTTATGATAAGGATGTGTATGGTGAAATGGATAATGATCCGGATATGTCCATCTATGTCTATAATAGTAATCAGGCCTAAATTTGTGATAATCGTTATATCTATAATAGGGATAATATCTGTAATGATCCTTTTAATTTATATATGGATGATTTCTGATATATCTGCCATATTCATCATATATCGGTTGCTTCTATTTTAACTTTTTCTTCTTCTCTTTACTCCAATCCTCTTAATCATCTCCACCTTCAGCATCTTCTCCTCCATTCCCTCCATCCTCTTCATCATCTGCCTTCTTTTTCTTACTTTTATTTTTCTTACTTTTGTCTTTACCATCTTTTCCTTTCTTCCCCTTAGGCTTACATGTTTTCTTATCTTCATTTTGTTCTTCATCCTTCTTTTCTTCCTCTTATTTCTCTTCACCCTACTCATCTGCTTTTTCCTCACCACCTTCAGCCTCTCTCTCAGCCTTCTCCTCCTCCTTCTTTTTGTCATAATGATGATAATGATGATGTTCGTGTTTTATTACTTTACATTCACCACCACCCCCACCATCATCTTAAGCAACTTATTATTCATCATCTCGAGGTTTATCTTCATCTTTTGGCTCCTCATCTTTTGGTTCTTCAGTTTATTTAGGCTTCTTCTTCTTTTTCTTCTTCTTCTTTTTTTATGCTTATTATTCTCCATCCTCTTAAGGTTAACCATCCTCACCCGCTGCTGCTGCTGGAGTCTTAGACTTCTTCTTCTTCTTTTTCTTCTTCTTAATCGGTTTCTCTTCCTCTTCTTAGGCTTTCTCAGCGTCATCAGGTGCTTCATCTGGTGCTTATTCTTGTTCAGGCTCTTATTCCTCACCTTCTTATTAATTAAGCTATTATCCCTCGTCATTATTAACCTGGGTGAGAGTATACTCCGCAATAATTTTAGTTGCAACAATTGGCTCTAGAATAAGTTTAATTTATACTTTGATCGAATAAGGAGTCATCAAACTCTACTTCTTCATTATTTTATTATTAGATTATCTTAGTGTTATATTAATAAAATACCTATTTAATGAGCGGGTCATCTTTTTGTTAGTTAATCAATTCCTTTATTTGAGTAATGTCATTAGATACTTCTAATTTTGCTTGTAACTTAATAGTTTTATCATTAATAATGTTGTTAGGAAGTTCAATAGTTATCTTATTATCATTCGGTTGTAATTCCATATCGCTATGCATTAATTACAGATCCTGTTGATCCGGTTATTAGCTTAAAAACTTCTCTTCATCAACATTTTATTAAATTTCTTATTTTTACTCCTAAAATGAGTTATCTTATTCGAATTCATCTTATTCAGACATTTACATAGTTTTATCTTCATATACTTAAGCATCTTAAATCTCTTAAGTTCCTTGATCGTTCCAATTGATGGGATCTTCATAGACAATGAATTATTAATTCGTTTCATGAGTTTCTGATTTTAATTATATTTATTCGACATTTTGTGTTTCCTTTTCATCATCAAAATGCACAACATCCGAAGAGATATAAACACCATTTAAAGTTTTATAAATTTTTGCTTCATCATCTAATGGCTAAATTTCAAAACTAGGATAATCTTATTATATCGCTTCACTCTAAATTACATTTTATTTTTAAACATCACCTTAACGCAATGATGCACACCCTATAGTGTAGACTAAGACGGCAAACAACAAAGACCGTTTTACAGTCTTCATTAATAATAATTATATTTTTTCTCTTTTTCTAATATATATTATTCTGGATAAATAAAGAATATATTAATAAATTATTGAAAAAAAATATTCAAGCATCATGAGCGATGAACATAAAATAAGATTAGTAAGTGATCAAATGCCTATTCCAAAGAATACTACTAATACAAATACAAAAATAAAGATAATTCCAAAATAATAATAGCCTACATCACCGATCAATCCCTCACTATAAACTAATTAATATCCGAATAATTTTCCACCATCATCTGCTTTTCAAGTCGGCCTCTCATTTGGACAATAGGCGTAATTTCAAAATCCCCCTCAGACAAACCCATTAAATAACTTTTAACTCTAATAGAATTTCCCGTAGAATTAGTAATTTATGTCTCACAATGGCTAATAATAATTTAATGACCCTGGATTTATGACAAACCAGCCATCACCTGTTAAGAGAGAAAATCCATTTCTCCATTAACCATAAACTTAATAAACTTAGTAGTATTAGGTGAATCAAAACCAGTTTCAATTCTAAGAAACCTCGACAATGAAGTTTCCATCATAAGCTGGAGTCATAGATTTTTAAAATTAAAATAGAAGTAGCTTCCCATCTAATACATAATCGTACCAGCCATCCAATTTAAATTAATCACCAATATATGATAATAAATCACTATATGCTTAGCAAGAAATTCAATAGCCCAAATAGTTACCACCCTGGTAATTAACCTTATCAGAAAGAGATGAACTTTCAACTAGATTACTCTAAGCCTTCTAATAAGCGGATGAGAATAGAAGAAAATTAAAGAACAAAAATATATGATTATTTAATTTATAACATTTATTTTGCATTCATTATACTGATTAACAAGATAAATCTATGAAATATAAAATTATATAATTATAAAATTTATAAACTGAATAGAAAATTTACTTGTATTAATAGTAGAAAATTTAATTAGATTTGTAAATATTAAATCAAAAAAAATAACAGAATTATGCATATAGAACAATTTGAGTAAAGCGATCCAAAAACTAAGAAGATAAGACTTATTGATAATCAAATAATCGTTCCAAAATAGCCTTAAAACGATAGAATAAAGTTTCTACCAAAACAAAGCAATTAAAGCAATTAAAATAACTAACAGATGGTAACTATATTTAATCATTTAGAACTAATTTAATCCAGTTTTTTTCATACCTCCTTAGCCTTATTAACCATAGATGAAGTTGGCAACTTTAGAGTTTGAAGATTTTAAAAAGACTCTGATTTCAAATTAATATCAAGAAAAGAAAGAGAAAATTTAGGAGAGATCAAGGTCTCCAAGAAAAGACAATAATAGATTGACTTAGAATGAGATTGATTCTTACGCAGCTAAACTTTTGGGTGTATTCTAAAAGGCAGATGAGAGAAGGAGATAGTTAAAATTTAAAAATTCATGATTATTTTAATAAATAATTATGAGCTAAAGAAAATTTTTAGAGGATGACGAAAATATTAATGGGGATGGATAACCGAAACGATATGCAGCATCGACCGAGGTTAGAAGGATGAGTGAAAAATAATCAAATCAATCTTCATATAAGGAACTTATTGAGATGTTAGGAATAATAGCAATCACATATGTTTCAATCATTGTCGTTTGGATAATCTGCATAGCATCAATTAATGCCAATTTTTAAATTACAGTGATAGTTTTCATTGTATTTTTTATTGCATTTGTAATATTTATTGCTTTGTATTGGAGAAATGGGTTAAAGAAAAGGGAGCAACTTATGTAATAATTGATATAGAGTAAAATGAGAGAATTCGAATAATGATATTTATACTTTTAATTTTATTAACCATAATATCTTCTTATTTTATCTATTCGTATCTGGAGCTTATGTAAATTTAAGTATATAATTGATTCATATAATAACTCATTATAGTACACACATGATATGTTTATCTTCTGGTATTGAAACATTTCTCTAATTTTCACACAAAAGATATGTTCCAATAGTTATTTCATAATCACACACAGCTGGTTCAGTTATTGATTTAAATATCATCAAATTATCATGATCGCATTAAAAGTTTACTTAGGATCGTCTACCTCTATTGACTGGTTCACAAAGCGTGCCATTATTATATTTTTCTGAATAGACTGCCTCTAATTTAAGTGAGTAATTCAAAGCATGAAAATAACCTTTAAGTTAATCTGAATAATTCATATTTATATAGTTAGTTAGAGGAAGTTCAGTCAAATCTAATAACTTTAATCCTTATGAGGACTATTTAATTACAATAGTGAACTTTTCTTCTATATCACTTACTCTTTATAATTTCAAATAGAGCATTCTATTTTTAAGATTTATTTGTCTTCCTTTTCCAAAATAAATAACATCGTCTAGGGTGTCTATAACAACCCAAAACTACCCTTTAAATATAGTATTATTTCTGAATCTGGGTTCCATATCTGCATGGCCTTTACTATTTACCAAATAGATCATTTCAACTGGAGTTTATAAGAAAATTATGGATAAATCATTATATTTTTTACTTTTTATAACTATTTCCAATTTCTTTTTAGGTTGTGAAAGAACATTCACTAATTTAAAGGTAAATCCTGAGAAATAACCATTGCCCGTAATATAGAATTGATAATCTTAATCCAATTTATCTAATTTATATACAGTTAGGTTAGATAAGTGTTATCCATAATCTTATTTATATAGTTATTAATCTTGAATAAAACTGGATTTTCTTATGATAGCCTTGCCATAATAACTAAGATTTTGCGTAAATTGCTTATCCAATATAGCAATTTAGTCTTTATACATCTTTATAATTCTAAAGTTATAAGCAAATGATATCTATAGATCATCATAAAGTACTATTTAATCTCCAACATCAAGTATTTCCCTGAAATCAAAAAATAGCACTTAATTTGATATCCATATATTATAATTTGTTATTTGATACTAATCCTATCCATCTAATATTATTAAATTCCTAACAATTGAGGGTATCTATCGTTTATTACGAGTCTATATGTATCTCAATCCTGTAACTTCTATCACTCCATAATCGTGTATCTTGCTTACTTTAACTAAATGTATATTTTCATAAAATATGATTCCTAGAGTTTGGTTAACTTAAAATTAGTGTTGTGCCCTAAATTTTTAGCTAAATATGATATTTCTTGTGTTGTAAATGAGTACATCATCAAATTTTTGATAAGCAAGATTAGATTAATGGTAAATCACTTTAGAAGAAATCAATATTTCATCTGAACAATCTTCTAATATTGCAAAATAGCTATTAAAAATATTTTGTATGTGGAATTTATATGTTTTCTATTAAGATTCTAGCTCTATCATTCTAGATATTTGATCACTTGGATCTAATTTAAACTCTCCTCTCAATTTGGCTATGCATCCATCAATCAAAACATAGGATTTATGTGGTATGTTATTAATTATTGAATCAATATTATAGGAATGTTATAAAGGATGCTTTAAATTAGTGCTTTTATTTGTTATATTGTTATAATCCTTCTCAAATCCTAATGAAAAATCCTCTATTAACTAATTTTTATGTTATAAATACTATTTTATTCAGATTTAATTTAGTCTATTGATCGTCAAACTATCTGACATATTTTCTGAAACAATATTCGTATAAAAATTCAAATGTTCTATGATGAACACACATATTTTCTAGTGGATATAATAATTATGAAACTTAATCCCTCGTTAAATTAGTGACAACCTTAGTTTTAAAGTCAAACTATTCCTTAAATACAGGTATATTACATAGCACCTATCTTCCATCTATAGATTTAATATTAAAATACCTGCTAATGTAACATGTTTTTTCATAGTTTAGTATATATGCCTAGTGGTATATAAATCATTATGTTAGATACTCTAATTCTGAAGTAGGTGTAAAGTGTATGTTGCCGCAACTAATATAAAGAACATTATAAGAATATAATAATAAATCAGTCATAAAATGAAGTATTATAGAATTCATTTTGATCCTATAAATATTCGTACATCATCTCTGTCATATTCTCTTTTGGAGAGTGAAGTTATATTTAGAGCTTTGGCTCCTTCTTAATAGTTTTCTACTATCCAAAACTAGGAATATCATCATCCTCAATGACTTGTTTCTGTAATGGAGGTGTTTGACATTTCATTTAAGGAGGAGGAGGTGTTGAGTATTCCTACCTATTCTCTTTTAACCTATCTCTATAATTTCTAATCTACTCCAATAGACCCATATCAACAGTGACGGACATTAGGTCTTTATTCAAGTTAGATTATATATTTTGTGATGATTTGTTGATCTTTGGCTTAAAAGTAGGAGTAATATCTCTTTTTATCTTCTCTAGATTCGATTTCTTTTTAACTAAATGATTGGATTATCTTTAATAAAAGTCATTCTATTTAGATGATACTATTTTTTCTGATATTTTATTAACGATGGGTTTGAATACAATTTCTTATTGTTTTTAACATTATGATTACTTCATTTACTCGATATTTTAAGCCTAAACTAAAATGATAATGATAGTACCTTATCCTTCATCCACTACAATCCTGATTGATAAAATTCTTCCCCTGTTTTTACTCTATTATTCTTGAATTTTTGTTAAGTATATTTAGATATCTGTGGATGGAATGTAGCTTCCTATAATTCTTACTACATTCGTTACTATATTAATCTCTCCTATGATTATTGGACTTTTTCGTTTCTTACATCCAACTATGATTATGCTCTTTCAAGGAATCTAACATGATCTGACTTGCTTTATTATCTCTATTAAACAGGCTATTTTATTATCTTCTATTCCTAATATTTAGAAAATCTCATAAACTATTCCTGCAAATTCAATTTGACAGGAGATTACTCCTTCATTATATTGTTTAGAGCCTTCTCTAAGTCTTTTACTAATTTTTGCCTCTATAGTTTATTTCTCAGATCCATTATTTTATTTTTATTATTAATTTTATTTTTTAATATGTAAGTAAGATGGATTTTATTATTATTTTATGTTTAAGTTATGATGGGTGGTTCGTATTGTTTTGATGTACCAGCTAGTTTATATAAGACACTAAGAGCACATTTTTCCGACACTATTGATGAAAATTTATTTCCAATATATTTTAGTGGTCTCTACACGTTTTATTCAATAGCAAACACCTTTTTACCATTGATAACTGGCTGTAATTTAAATATTATAAAACAAGAAATGCTTGACAAATTTGGTAGTTCCAAGATATTATGTATGGGCTGCATTTTAATGATTTTAGGATAGTTCTTATTCATTTAAGGAGTTTTTATGAAGAACTGGATAGTTATGTACATTGGAAGAATTTTATTAGGATGGGGATAAGAAACCTAGTATTTTACAATATCTATTATATTCTCTGATTTATTTAGTATTGATCATTTTGTAATATTTATAATAATAAGGGATTAGGTTTGGGAGTCAATCATTTATTCATCAGTATTGGTGCTATTTCAACCATGTATATCAATTCTAGAGCAAACTAAATGTATGGATTGCAATTCACATTAAATATAGGTTTATATTTTTTACTATTTGGTTTTTGTTGTGCCTTGATAGCTTCAATTATAAATTACTATCATCCATTTAATTAATCATAATATTAACTACTAAATATTGAACAAGATGATAAGGTGTAGAAATAGAAAAATACCCTTTATTGGTTATTGGGTTTCTTTTAAGCTATAGTTGCAGTATCAATAGTTACATTTGCTGGAATATCAGTAGGATTTCTAGAATGGCATTCTTAGGGACAAATTTAGGAATAATAAGCAGGATAAATGATGGCAATCATGTGGTTGGTTTGTGGATTAAGTGCACCCTTATTAGGATTATTCAATGATTCATATGGCTAAAGATCAAATACTGTGATTATTTGCTCTATTTTTTGCGCATTATCTCATCTTCTCATACTTTACTATAATCCTATGATATTTTTAGTGATTTTAGGATTAACCTACTCTATGACATTATAAGGAGCATGGGCAGGAACTATCTATATATTGGATGAGCAATAAGGAAAATCTTATGCCATATTTGTGTGCATGTTTAACATAGGTCTATCAATTATACCATTTATAATTGGCTTTTTAATATCGTAATTATTTATTTATAGAGTTAGTTATTACAAGACCTTCTTCTATTCTCAAATTGTACTTATAATAATGGGATTTTCATCTTTTATAATTGGTTGTTTCATTAAAAAGTATGATAGTTAGGTAAATCAAATTCTTGATGGATATAAAGCCTAACTATCTCATCATGATTTATCGATTTTGTGATATATTTTTATTTTCAATCTATTTATAACTCTGGATATGAAATACATAACAATTTGATACAATACATAACAGAAAATTAATATATAAAATCCAACATAATTATTGTCTTTAAATTTATGTACCATAACTTATATAAAATTGTCAACCCCTCAGAGTAAAAAATATTAAGAGCTAGCCAATAAACATATAGAGAGTTATATTTTTTTTGAAATATATTATAATTAATTTATGAACTCTAAAATATTCCCTTCTTCAGACCACGAAGATGATATAGACGAACTTAGAGATTATAAAAGTTTATTTGTGTATGCAATGAAAGTAAAGTAGATCGTTGACGAGGATAAATAGTTTTCGTCAGCATCATTCATAGTCGAGGGAAGCTTCGCTGATGCTCACCAGTCCACAGTAGATATTATTAATTTCTATAAAGTTAGTTTTAGAGACATGGTAAGAGATCAATATTCAATACAAAACAATACGAGACTCCCAAACACAAACTTAAAAGAAACTTAAATAAATTAAGAATCATTTTAGGTTTCTTTAGAACCTTAAAATTCATCCAACTCTAATAGACACCAGTAGAAAATAAGGTACAAATAAGGAGAGATCTATTACCCTTTTATCCTGATGATAAGATAATTACTTGGTGGATTAAACTAATTGAACTTGTTACATTTCTTGCTATCTTAATCTACCCAAATTACATAGCATACAATAATGTATTAATTATTTTAAAAGAAAAGAACTCCATCTAAATAATAACAAATATTTTAGATTTTTGTTTGTTCATAGATATTATTTTATCATTTCTAACTTGCTAAATAGATAACGATAATTATCTCATTAAAGGATGGAGAGAAATAGCCATGTACAATCTCAAATCATGGACACTTCCTGATATACTCTCTATTTTACCCTACAATCAATTCGGAGATAATGACCGTTTACTTGGTTACATATCCTTTTTAAAACTTATAAGAATTATCAAGTACTTTTTCTTTTCGAGGAAAAAATATTTTATGCAACTAACCGAACAATCGAAAGGAGAAAACTACATGTAGTGGATTGAAGAGATTAAGAACATATTTGGACACCAAGTTATGACTGTTCTCAATATATATGTTGACATGCTGATCCTAGTCAACTTATTTGGATGTTTATGGGATTTTTTGACTCTCCAATAAACTAACCTAGAACAATCTGATTACATCAATTCCATCTATTGGGCTATGCAGACTGTCTGTGTGGTGGGTTATGGTGACATGTATAAAGCTGACTCATTGTATTACTGCTTAACAATAATATGGATGATGGTGGGAGTTGGATTTTATTCCTTCACAATAGGTAATCTGGCGAACATCCTATCATAATTGAATTAAAAAGAAGAATTTGAATCAGAGATAGATATCTTGGAAGAGTTATTTAACGTTGTGGATGTTCCAGACCTAATACAGGATTAAGTTGCTGATTTTTTCTTATACAATCTTCAAAACAATCCTTATTGGGTATACAAGAAGTAATTTATTAAATTTATTATTAGAATTTTATAAAGTGTCCCTTAACATTTAACTAAGGAAATAATAGCCTATTGCTCATAACAATTATTGAAAAATATCAACTTTTTTTAAGTAGACATTAATTTCAGTGCTACAATAATAACGCATTTCAATTTGAACTTCTATAAAAGATATGAAACCATCTACTCGATAGGATCAGCCTCTTTAGAAGTTTTTTTCTTAGTAACTGGTGAAGTAATTATTAATATAACCAGGTCAGACTTACAGATATAAATGGAAATTCTTTGGTTAGCATCCATGAGGGATTCATGTTTGGAGAACTAGAGTTCTTTGAGAATTAGAATAGATTATATCACTGCTTTGCATCAGCAGATTCCATTGTCCTCGTATGTCCAGCTAGAATTTTTTTTTCGTTAATTTCTAAAAATCCAGCATTAGCATACGAGCTAGACCAACTCAGTTCAAGAAGAATCAGAATGATTAAAGAACTTCTATAAATGGTTAAAAGTATATTTATAAATAATTTTAGAAAAACCACGGATCAGCAGATTATCAGTTTATGATGAATAAAATCCCGTCCCATTAAAATTAAACTAATTGATAACAAAAAAACAGTAAAACGAAAAAGCCTTCAAGGAAACTGTGGACAAGAGACCATTCAATTAGATTTAAAAAATCATCCTAAGCTAAATAGTTGGATAAAAGAATGAGAGAAGATTAAGGATGTAGGCACAATTTAGAATAGTTATTTATCGCGTTTTGAATTATGTCAGATAACATGAGGATTAAGTCCTATTATCCAGGAGACATAACCAATTATTGGGATAAAAGATGTTTAGGAACTTTGATGACGTTTAGAAGTAGGAAAAGAGAATGATTCGTAAAATAAATAAGAGGTAATCATTAATAAAGTATTTTCAACCAATGGGTGATATACTAAAGTAATCACAGGGTATGTTTAAAATCAAATTATCACCTTAAACATAAAAAGTAATTCAAGAACAGAAATAAGAGAGGGAGTGGAAGAAAAAACATGATTAGGACTAACAAGTATTTTCATAGAGACTTTTGAAATTGAACCTTTCCTCTAGATTGTAAATTGTCGAGAGTTTCACAAATCAGTTATTCACGAAAATGGATTTTTATGAACGATCTTATGAAAATTTACTTGAATATTAGGATCAATGTGATCTTGAAATTACTTCTTTATAAAGATTGATATAAATTATTTAATGAATTAAACATATTACTTTGGAAGATCAAAAGTGTACTCTCTCATCTCATAATCGGACAGCAGATTCAAATCTATAAGTTAATATCAAGAACCACAACAATCTGTATTGGAGAAGCAAATTGCCATAAATAATTTAAGTAGAGACATATAAATGCTCAAAGGAAGCATCTAGTATGAAAAAAGACAAATAAAAGAAATATAAGAATAAACTACAGATACATTAGCAATCAACTAAAAGTAAAAAGTAAAAGAACTACAGGAAGTGGTATTTTAAAATGTAAATATAAAGATTTAAAATTTAGATAAAGAAGAGAAAGATGTCTTAAATACTAATATTGATGTACTCAAATATGAAGAGGAGTAAGCTTTATCTAATTATATGAAGAAACAACTAGCAAATAAGAAACTATCTAAATAATTTTTATAAAATAGAAAGACTGCTTTGATGGATGAAATAGCTAAAATAAAAACTGATATATTTTCAGAATAACTCATTTTACAAACATAAAACAAATAATTAGAGAAGTTATAAGATCGCATTAAATAGAAGAAAACAAAGTTACATAAATATGATGTAAACATAAGCAAGGCATCAAAAAAACTAGGAATATTTAGTAAGCAAGCAACTGATCAGTCCATTCAGCTTAAAGAATTTTATCAAAAGTTGAATTCAAACACTAATGAACTCTAAAATATAGAATAGGTTATAGAATAATATTCAGATAAGATCAAATATAATACTAAATTGATTGATGAATTATTATTATTAGGATAATAGCAATCTTTAAGAAACATTTAAGAAATATAAGATGTTTAATATGATATATTAGATAGAAAAAAGACAATAGATCAATTAAGTATTTAATTTAAAATATAAGGTTCTTAACTATTAACACTCAAGTTGAATATAATCAAACACTAAAGATGTAATTAGTAAAATGAATCAGATCTTTCAGTTGAAGCAATAAGTTAAGATAGTGATGATTGATTAATAATTCTTTCATTATTATAATTATTATAAAAAATTGGGGATTGTTTGTCCTGAGTAGTCTGAATTGAATTTATCATTATGATATTCACCTATTGGACTTACTTAGCATGTGCCAAACTCCCATTCTCACCCCATCATTTAGCAGATCAGCTTTGAAAGGCGTCTTCTCTTTATACTAAATGACAGTTTGTATTTCTGGTGAGTGTCTAAACCCCTCTTGAAGTATTACTTTCGAAATAACGGCACCTCAGACCTTCTCAGGCATTAGAATACATGCTTTAACACATGTTCGTAATATTTACGCCTTAAGGTGAGCTAGGACAAACAACCTTATCAAATTAATTGAATAATTATATAATAAATTATAAAAATAATTAAATAAATAATTATGGGATTATCAATCAATATAAGGCACCTACTATTCTAGTAATGCTTAACTAAGTAATACGTTCTCATTATAGATCTTTTAAAATTTAACAAATTCCTAAAATATGACATTCAACTCAAATAATTCATCCGTCAATGTGCTGTCTTCTTCCTCCTATATTATTAATTAATTCTATTTCTTAGATTTCTTCTCAACTATGAATATGATTATGTGAGTTATTAAAATTAATATGACTAAGAAAGTAATATCATAATTCTCCTCATCATAAATTGGCTCACATAATTGTGTTTATCTTTCATCGAGTTTTATATTTGTTGTCTTTTGTAATTAATGATCAAAATTTTAATCAGTATTGTTGTCTTCTGTTTATTATGAAGATGTTTCTTCAATAGAAATATTAAATTCTGTATTATAATCTTTTCTAAATTAATTGACATCAAGTAAGGATATATTTTAATCAACTTATTCTTCTACATTTTTTACATCTTGAATTTCAAAATCCTGTAATTTATAATAAACTTCAATAGCTGTAACATTTTAGATTTCTAGTATTTGCTCATTATTAGTTTATTCACCAGGTTATACTACACTAAGATTGATATCTTAATAATTAATCTATTAATGTTAATTGTTTTCTTCTACCAGAGTTATATTTTCTATTGTTTTATTATATTCTTAAGTTTCCCCTGCATGTTCACTCACTAGCTTTTCGTTATCATTAATTTATATATAATCTTGTTAATCGAGTACACTTGTACCATCAGTTATCACTAAATTTTCGATATTATTTATTTATTTTTCATCATTATGACCTGTCTCATCATTAGGACCAGTCTCATCATTAGGACCAGTCTCATCATTATTATTCTCCAAATCACTCCTGGTAATTATGTTAACACTATTATTGAACCTTATACCATAGCCATCCATATTCTATTTCTAAGTAGAATTATTACAAATTTCCTTATTGATCAAATCTTCATTTGAGTAAGAATAATAAAAGTATTACTTCCATGCATTATTGTATTTATTAATAACCTCTAACTACATTTAGTTTTGAGAATCAGTTTTTAATTCTTAATCATCCAACTCATTTTAATCTAATTAATCACACGTTTATGGAAAATATTCTTTCAACAACTGATTCAACTTAATAATTTCTACTTGATTTTCTTAGCCTATTTCATAATCATACAAAAAATATTATTTCCATAATTGATTCATATAATAGGTTTTATTATTAATTTCATGTATTTTATCAAAGGTTCTTGTTTATTAAAGGGGTTCATAGAGAAAAATATCAATTATTGATGTTCTATTTTTGAAACATTCAAATTGTAATTATAGTATGTGTTTTTAGGTTCGATTTTAGGATTAGGTATCATTATGATTTTTAACAAGTGTATGATTAGAGTATTATTCTTCAAGGTTCAATGTCTATTATAACTACTGATTATTTTTATTTTTCTTATCATTTTGTTTCTGCCTATTCTTTTAATTTATTTCTTCAAGCTCTTTTCTTGTTATATTATGTTTAGGAGGAGTGTATACAAAACTTATTATAGTGAAAAAGAGATAGAATGCTAAAAGTCCATATGGGAGAATTTTCTTTAGTTTTATTTTAAGTTTTAATTTCATAATGGAAAAATTTACTTCATTTTTTATTAAATATTATATTTCAATTAGAATGACCAGATATGGGTAGGAATTCTTATAGTTAGGCAATCTCACAATTCTCACAATTCTGAGTTATATCTTAAATTAATTAATATTAATATTTTATGGGAAAAAAACACAAGTCTCATTCAAAAAAGAAAGACAAGGAAAAGAAGAAAAAGAAGGATTCTGATAGTGAAATTAAAAAAGAGTCAATAAAAAAGAAGAAGGATAAAAAAGAAAGGAAGGATAAAGATAGTAAGAAGAAAGAAAAGAAAGATAAGGATAAGTAAAAAGATAAGGATAAGAGCAAAGCCAAAGAGGTTGAAGTTACTCATGAATAAGTTAAAGAAAAAGACTTGAATCAAGAAAAAGTTGGATCAGTTGGTAAAGAAATAACAGATAAGGATAAAATTTAAGAAGAATTACCAAAATAAAAATATGAAAATGGTCAAGAATAATTTAAACTAAAAGAGAATGGAAAAGAAATTGAAAAAACAAAAGAACAAGATAATTAGAAGGAAAAAGAATAAGAATAGGATTAACAAAAATAAAGGGATAAAGAGAAAGATAAAGATAAAACTAAAGAGAAAGCTAAGGGAAAGGAAAAGGAAAAAAAGGATAAAGAGAAGGAAAGAGATAAAGAAAAAGAAAAAGAAAAGGAAAGAGAGGAAGGCAAGAAGAAATAGAAAGCTAAGGATAAAGAGAAGGACGAGAAACGTAAATCCAAAAAGAAATCTGAGAAGAAAAAGAAAAGTTCAAGTAAAAGCTTAAGTCCCGCAACAAAACTAAATTTAGAAGAGTAGAAGCTAAAAAAAGAGGAATAAAATAAAAAGCTACGATTAGCTAAGGCTCGTTTGCTGCAATTCGAGAATAGTGATTATGAGGATAATGAGGAGGGAAAGTTAGTTTATAAGGATCCTGAAGTGCTTGAACCTGTTCTTCCTGCGGATGAATAATTTTTTTATGACTGGACTCGTAGGAATGAAAAAGAATAGGCTAAGAAACAAGAAGATAGATGCAGGAAGGTTGCTAAGGCTCTTATGTATGATTCAGATGGTTTGGAAATGGAAGAAGAATCTGAACCCGAACCAGTAGTCCAATAATAGCCACCCAAAAAATTAGCAAGCATAGCTAAACTAAAAGATTTATAAAAGTAAAAACCTTAGTAAGTAAAGCATACGAAAAAGTTCGTTCCTGACGATGATGAAGAAGAAGATCCCCTAGAAGCGTTCATGAAATAAGTAGAAAGTAAAGAATTAAATAACTAATTTTTATAGGTGAAGCATGTAAATAGGCTGATGATGATGAAAAGAGACGCAAAGAGGAAGAAGATAAAGAGTTATAGAAGAAGCAAATCATGGAAGAAGAGATGAGAAAAATGAATTCAATGAAAGTAATATCTTATAATGATATTGTTGGAGGGACAGCAAATGATAACGATGGAGAAGTCGAAAAAGACGAAAAAGAAATGGAGATCGAAGAGGATAATGATGACGAATTTTATGAACAGTTCATGAGAGAGGTGAAGAAGAAAGAATTAGAAGAAAAGATGAGACTAAGAGAGGATGAAGATGAGTAAGAAGATGTAGATTTGGAACAATAACAAATGCTAGCATTGTTGGAAGAGGAGCCAGATATTTTTGATAAATAGAAGAAGCTAGAAAAGAAGGATTTGAAACCAGTAGATCATTCCTAGATAGATTATATTTCATTCAGAAAAAACTTCTATAGAGAAGTTTCTGAAATTGCTGCTTTGACACCTGATGAGGTGAAAAAACTTCGATAATAGTTAGGAGATATTAAGGTTAGAGGTAAAGATCCACAAAAACCCATACAAAATTGGTATTAATGCGGATTGAGTGATAGAATATTGAACGTTCTTATTGAAAAGAAAAAATTCTTGACTCCATTCCCAATCTAAGCTTAATCTGTCCCTTGTATAATGGCAGGAAGAGACTACATAGGTATTGCTGAAACAGGTTCAGGAAAAACCCTAGCATTTGTCTTACCTATGCTTAGACATGTATTGGATTAACCTTCTCTGAAGGAAGGTGATGGACCTATTGCAATAATTATGGCTCCAACAAGAGAGTTAGCCCACTAAATCTATTCGAATTGCAAATCGTTTACAAATGCTCTAAAATTAAATGTTGTATGTTGCGTTGGTGGCGCAGGGATTGCAGGATAACTCTCTGAACTAAAAAGAGGAGCAGAAATTGTTGTCTGCACTCCTGGTAGAATGATTGATGTTTTAACAACAAGCAATGGTAAAATAACCAATTTAAGAAGGGTAACCTATGTTGTAATTGATGAAGCTGATAGAATGTTTGATTTAGGCTTTGAACCTTAGATATACAAAATACTTAATAATATAAGGCCAGACAGATAGTTAGTGATGTTTTCAGCAACTTTTCCTAAAAATGTTGAATAATTAGCTAAACGAGTATTAAGAAAGCCAATAGAATGCATTGTTGGTGGAAGAGGTTAAGCCGGAGGCAACATAGAATAGATCATTGAATTTATGGAGGAATCTGATAAGCTTTACAAGCTGTTGTTATTATTTTAAGAATGGTATACAAAAGGCAGCATTCTGATATTTGTTGAGAAACAGAATGAGGCTGACGACTTATTCAAAGAACTCGTCAAGTATGGATATCAATCATATGTATTACACGGGGGTATGGATCCATAAGATAGAGAATTCACAATTCATGATTTTAAGAAGGGTTTAAAAACCATAATGGTAGCCACATCTGTTTTGGCAAGAGGATTAGATATAAAGCAAATAGTCTTAGTCATTAATTTTTAATGTCCAAATCACATGGAAGATTATGTGCATAGAATTGGCAGAACGGGAAGAGCAGGATAGAAAGGAACAGCAATAACTTTTTTCACTCCAGCTGACGATTAATATGCAGGTGATCTCATTTATCTTCTTGAGAAAAGTGAATAACCAGTTCCTGAGAAATTAAGAGAATTTCATTCGAATTTCTTACTTAAGGTGAAGAAGGGTGAAGCCAAGATGTTTAAGAATAGAAACAAAGTTGGTCATGGGTATACTTTTGGTCCTGAGGAGGAGGAGAAAATGCAAAAGATGAGAGAGCAATTAAGGAAGAAATTTGGATTGGAATCATAAATGCACGACGAGGGTTCTGAAGATGATGAAAAACTTTTATTAGAGATCAGCAAAGCCCATTTAACAGAAGAGTATATATTTATTATTACAATTTTAGGGAGAAAATTAAAAAATAGGAAGAGAGGGATCGTTTAGAAAAGGAGAGAATCATGCAATTGATTAAGGACCCTGTATTGAAATAACAAATATTGTCTGAGGCTACAAAGGCTGCAAATGCATGCATCAATTCTGGAGGATCAAGGGACTAAATAGCAAATGCTGCCATGGATGCAATAAAGAGAGTCTTAAAATAACACACTTAAATGAATAAGAGCATAGAAGGAGGCATAGAGGAAGCTATGCAGATAATAAATGAATTTGAAGAGCGAGAGAGATCTAATCATGATTGGGTGAGTTATGATTTTGAAATAAATGATTATCCATTAGCAGCCAGATCAAAGATATTATCGAAAGATTTCATCGGAATGATTCATGAGTTAACAAATTGTTAAATCAGTTAAAGAGGTACATACATAGAACCATCAAAGAAACCGATTCCGGGACAGAGGAAGTTATTCTTAAGAATTGAAGGAGAGAATGAATATTACGTGATGAGTGCATATAAAGAGATCAAGAGAATGGCTCAAGATTTAGCAGTAAATTCCATTCAGGACAACTACGCAGGTGTTAATCAGAATTCCAAATATGTTTGATAAAAATAAAATTTCATTATATTTCTATAAAGATTTTAATGTGATCTCCTAAAAAAATACTTTAATTAACTAGGCATTGAGCTATTGTATTTAATGAAAGAAAATTACAGATTCCTAGAGCGATAATTGCTCTTTTCAACAACAAGAAAAAAAAAAGTCATTTATTTTTAAATTTTTTACTTTTTGTTTAACTTTGTTTGAATTTCCTTAAAAAAAATATATAATCTATAAAAAATGAACCCTCCTGCACCGCCTCCACCACCACCTTAGAAAGAGCCAAAATTCGATCCTATCAAGTAGAGGCTGATGGAGAAGTTTAAAGGCTTTTAAGGAAGTGCTACTTAAGAAGTTTTAGAAAAGCTTAAAAAGTCAGAGGATGTTGATGAAAAATGTATGTCAGAAGCTGACGGGAGTATAAAATATTATTAAAATCACTTAAGTCGGTATAATAGAGAAGGAAGAGGATAAGACTAATGCAGAGTAATGTGCTAGATGTGAAAAATGGATTAAATATGAAATGGTTGATTATCATCGATTATGCCATTCGAGCTAAATACTTGATTGGCTTTATCTAGGAGGCGAGATTAATGCAACAAATGAGGTAGAACTTGAAAAAAGGACTAAAATTAGCTATATTTTAAATGCAGCATATGAATGCCCTAATTATTACCCATAAAAATTCACTTATTTGCATTTAGAGCTATATGATCTAATAGGAATAGACATATCAGAGCATTTTGATAAATGTTTTGAATTTATAAGTATTATTATTTTAATTACAATAGATAATTGCAAATAAGAGAACAAAAATATACTTATTCATTGCATTTAAGGAGTATCAAGATCATCAACATTGGTGTTAATGTATTTAATGAGGGGCGAAGGAATGACATTGAGGGATGCATTCGAAAGAACAATTTCCAAAAGACCCATTATAAGGCCTAATCCCACATTTTGTAGAATCCTCTTAGATTTAGAATTAAAGTTATTTGGAAAAAATACAATAACAGCAAAAGAGATGAATAAACTAGTATAAGAATGATTTATCTTTTGTATTTTATCAATATATTATTTTTTAAATAAATTTATTAAGCGCGGAGTAAATGGAGGTAACAAAGGAAAGTCTATAGGAAGGAGCATAAACTGCGAAAAAATTAGTCACAGAGGGGAAATATAATGAAGCAGAAGCAATAATTAGTAATGTTATGAAGCAGGCATTAGAGTTTTATTAAGACTCCATGGCATATGAACTAGCTGAGGTATTTTTTATTTAATACATAGTATTATTACTTCTATGGGTGTGTACTTGTTTCTAAGATTACTGCCACATAAGATGTGTTTGGATAGAGAGTAAGAGATGCTGAGAATTAGGCATTAGGTCAAGATGAAGATGATGAGGATTCAGATGGAACAGTAGATGGTTCCAATTTTGAGGAACATAAAATAGATGACATACAATAGCAAGTGTAGGAGGAAGAAGAAGATGATGATTTTAAGGTAGCTTGGGAATCATTAGAAGTAGCATGGACCATAATTGATAAAAGAGTTTAGGTATGAATATTTGTAATGTTTAAAAGGAAAATACCTCGACTGTTGATGACCTGAAGAAGCTTGCCAAGATAGCTACAGTATTAGCTGAGTTGGTTTAATGGGAGGACAAATTTGATTAGGCTTAAGAGTATTATGAAAAGGCTATCAAATTAAGACTCTAAACAGAAGATGTGAATTACTCAAGGGAATTGGCTGAATTATACTTTTTGATAGGGATCACCACATTAAATCAAGCTATGGAGGGCAGGGAGTAGGATGCTTTAGATAACTTTTATAAATCTGCCTAAATATTAGAAAACTGTCTCTGCAGTAGACTGAATACACCAAAATTTGAAGTAATTGAATTTATTTATTTTCATAGTTCGTTCCTCAAGAAAAGTATGACAGAAATCATTTAGTCATCTTGGAGTAGGATGCTGAGGACATTAAAGAGTTGAAAGATGTTATTCTCCAACTGTACCTTAAGATTGAGGATGTGTAGGAGAACAAGAAGCTAATTTAGTCTGAAGAGTATAAGAAACTAAAGGAGGAGGTTCTTAGATAATAAAAATAAAAAGAGGAGGAAACAAAATTCAATTAGGTAAGTGATTAAAGCATGCCTGTCTAACAACTTGGTGTTTTCGGAAATGCTGCAAAGAGATAATCAGCTCCATAAGCTACTCCACAAACTGCCCCATAAGCTGCTCCATAAACTACAGTAGCTCCAGAGTAATCCAATTAGGGATAATAAAGCTCAATAATAAATCTATTTCAACCTTAGAGTTAGAATTAAAATGTGCCACCTACTGCTTTGAATTTAGAGAGTAGTTAGAAGAATGAAGATAGCCAAAATAGTAAATATGATTAATATGATGATATCTTAGTTAAGAAGCCAAAATTAGATTGATTTAATTTATAATTTTATTGTTTATCACAATTTAATGGAGTGTTTGTCCATATCAAAGTTGAGCATGTCAGTAATAATTATTCTGTCACCTATTTGTTATTGTTCTTTTCAATAAGCTATGAACGTGAATAATATTTTAATTTTGTTGTTTAGAACTTAAATATTATATATTATATATTTTATATTTTTCATAATATTAAAAATAAACAAAATATTTATGGACGATGATAAATAGTTTGATAAGGATAATGCTAAAGAATGGTGGCAAGCTGGTTAAGAGGACAACTATGATGTATTATAGAAAATAAAAAGAGTAGGCTGTAGAGTGACTTAAAGAAAATATTTGTAATGCATTCAAGATAATTATGATGAGAAACATATATGTTTTAAAATAAAGGATGATTTAGATGAATGTATGAAATTGTACGAATTCATTCTATTGAAATAATTAAGAGATACATAATAAAAATGATATACTTATTTCAAACTTTTAACAACAAATCAACGAATTCATCCTTTTGTATTTATCCGTCACCATTTTTATCACATTACTGCATAATACTTTTCCATTAAGCATTATCCAAATCCAAACCACACATTATCTCTTAAAGCTCTTTAATTGAAATAACACCATTTCCATCCTTAATTAAGAATAAAATTTACAGTGTCGAACATCTTAAATGTCTAGTCTATCTTGGTTTTTGAAAGTAACTTACTCTGCTCTGTTGCAGCTACAATAAATTCTGTATAAGATATCTTTCCTGATTTATCAGCATCTGAGTGTTTAAATACCTCATCTACAATATGTTTAGCCTTCAATTCATCATGAAACACCTTCATATAACCTAATAGTTAGAATAAATTCAATACCTTAAGTTAATTCCTCTCTAGATAATGAACCATCTTTATTTGTATCCATACTTTAAAAACTCTCCTATAATTACTATCTTTCTTAGTTAGACATAACTTAACTAGCTATCAATTACATCAATGATGCTCTCAGCTAATTTTCATTCTTAAATTATGATATCTAAATAATACATTGAATTTTCCTATATTATCCAAAATTGATGGATTCAATTGATCCTCCTTATTATTATTCTATATCCATTAATCGCCTAGACAATCTAATGCCTTAGGTCTTGCCTCAGGATTTAGATCTAGTAATTTTCTTATGAAAGCTTAAGCCTATGGAGATAGATTCTTGAATTCAGCCACTAAAATAGATAAATAAATATTACTCTCCCAATCATATTTGCCAGATTTGATATTTGCAAACAATTATTACAAACTTTGAACCTTGACATTAAATGGGAACTTTCCAGTCAATAATTGGAATAAAATAATTCCAACTGACCATATATCGCATTTCTCTGTATACGACTTATTAATGACTTCAGGAGCAATATACAATGGCTTTGATATTTGAGAATAATTACTGTCCCGATAACTTGACCTTATTTTTCTCCATCTATTATCTTTTTAGCTGTACCAAAATCTATGATTTTTAGATTGGAATTAGGATCATTGCTTTCAAATAAGATATTTGCAGGTTTTAAATCTCTTTAATTAAAAAAAAATAATTTAATCGATATACCGATGTATAATATTTTTTGAGTGACAATAAGCTAATGCAGTTAAAATCTATTTAAAATATTATGCTGCCAACTTCTCAGATAGAAATTTAGTCTTAGCCACCTTATCTAGGAGTTCTCCCCCCGTTAAGTATTCTGTGACTAAAAAATAATTTTTATCATCTTAATAGAGCTCGAAAAGTTTAAGTATATTAGGATGGTCCATATCTTTTAAGAGAGCAACCTCATTAAACATCTCTTGTTCTTGTTCTTTCATAATTTTAGCCTTAGCAATCTATTTCATAGCTCTCATTTATCCAGTAGTTTTATGAGTCACCAATCTCACCTAACCATACGATCCTATTTATTTTAATTCTTAAATACCCTCTCCTAAAATCTTATTAATCTAATAACTCTAAGACACCTCACCAGTTCTTAAATTGATAAATATCTCTGGGCCAACAGTAATTCGATTTGTCGCCAATGCTTTCAGATTATAATTTGAATTACCTTATTATTCCTTAGTAAGCCTTGTATTAACGTCTTTCTTAGCTGAACATGCACCCATAAGATTAATAATTGTTGTTTTTTTGTTTATTTTTTTTTATTAAATTATTTTTTTTTCAAAATATAATGCAATCATAATTTTATGGTATACGAATATCCCCCTTCACCTTGTTTAGTGATACAATATTTTCTAAATCCTGATGTCGCCTCTCAACTACCAATTCGATCTCATTTGAATTAATCTATAGTTAAGGTTAAAATATACTTAATTTTCTTTAATTATTCCTGCACTCTTGTCCCTCACGAATAACCCAATACCATCATTTTCGTGGATTTCATTCTGAATGATCTTAGGCCTACTATCTTTGAGGATCATAATTCCATTACTCTTATTTTTTGTAATAGTATTTTTTCGTATATCTGGAATTGCAGTTATGCATACTATTCCATCATTCTAAGAATATGAATGAATTTACATTTTCTGATATTGTATTTCGTATAATCCAACACTCTCCACACTCGATCATGAAAATACCCTCACATCTTCCACCTAAGATTCTATTCTTAACTATAAAAGTATCAACTGAATTTTATCCACCCAGTGCAATATTTGCCTTTATATTATCCGAGATCGTATTATCCTCGATAGTTGCAGATGAAGTTTCAACTAATAAAATACCTTACCCCAAATTCTTGGATATCACATTCTTATTTATGATAACAATTCTGGCCTCATTGTCTGCCTTTATCCCTGCCTTCTTATTATATCCAATAAAGGTATTAGACTCTATCCTTGTAAAATTCCTCGCTCCAGTACAATGAATCCCATTTTCCTTATTACCTGAAATTGTTTGATTTGATTTTATTCTTCCATCACATCTCAATCCCTCATATACTTTAGTTATTATTCCATCTGTATAATTTTTATCAATCCTATTATTCAAAATCAAAGGGTCAGCTGAAATAACCTCAATACCAATATTGTTAGTTTTTATCTCATTACCGAATATCTTAGCCATATTTCCAATGCCTATCTTAATTCCTGGACCCTCATTGTTTTCGATCCTATTCTACTCCACGATAGGGACTGCATCAGCGCCAACAAAGTGAATCCCTACCCTCTTATTCTGCACTATCTTAGTTGTTATGATTTTAACAGTATTCTAGCTAGTCCCTTACACCAAAATGCCTCCATAAGTTTAATTATGAATTTTGGAATCCTTAATAACCATATTTCCAAGTTAGGAGAGTATGCCAATCGTCTTAGCCTCTTAATTCTTAGCTGATGTTCCCTTTATTTCACATCTTGAAATATATGCATCTGCATTTTAATTAATCACTATAGCTGGAAGCATCCCCTTATAAGATTTAACAATGAAACTATGATATTATGTAAAAAATACTTCAGAGCTATCAAACATTCATCCATATAGAGTTTACCACCATTTAGCATAATAACACAATTCATTCCCGTATCGATGGGAATCTTCGTTACAAAATCTTCCTCTGGAGATGATCCACCTTAAGCCCCTTCATCTTAGCCTGAACCAAACAGATTTTCCTTCAAGTTTTTCTACTCATCATATTTTTCCAATTCTTCAACATCTTCATTATTTCCAGAATGAGACATTTTAATTCCTGATAGATGGCATTTTTCATCCTTTTTTAAATCAATCAATATTGTGGGATCTTTTGAGACAACAATAATAATGTCACCATTTTTATCCCTAGGTTCCAACTTGAGTCCAGGCTTTCTAATTACAATATTTTAAGAATATAAACCAGGGGCAATCTTAATAACTGCATCTGGTTATGCTGCATCAATAGCCTCTTAAATTGATTTATTAGGACCATTATCAGCATCCACAATTAGTGTTTATTTATTCACCATTTTAGTAATGTCATGTTGCATTTTTTGTTTATATTAATATATAATTTTTTTGAATGTAGAGAAAACAATTAACACTTGAAGAAAGACTTCAATAAGAATTATAAGAAGATATCAAAAAATAGAAGGAAATATTAACAGAAACAATCTTAGATTATAAGCCAACTGAGCTTAAGGAAGATCAATCCTTTGTTTCTAAATTCATAGATGTTGCATCTAATTAAGCAACTTACATATACAAACTAGCAATTAGATAAAATTACTACTCAAAATATAACTATTCATATAAGTACAAGAAACAAATACTAGAATATATATTTCTTAAGAATAATTTATAATCAAAATAGATTGCGCATTAGATGAGGAGAGATATTACTGAATAATAGAAAGATAAATACTTCAAATAGATGAATAGAGTTAACGTTATATTTAAATTTGCAGAATGTTAAAATAGATTGGGCATAAATTCATTAGCATGGGGTTTTGCAGCTTCATCAACAGTCATGTTGCTTCCCTTTGGCTTATGGAGAAGATTGGCTCTTGGAATAACAATAGTTTATATGTCTGGCAGTCTCTCCTATCATAGAAACATAGATCGAATATTTGATAAAGTGTATCCCTTCTTTTAGTAAGACCTTGCAGAGTATAAAAAATGGAGATTACATAATAAGGATGAAGGTGAAGTGAATGGAGATATTATCGACAAATAATTATAATTGATGAGAGTTGATAGTTTTCTAAAAGAACTCTGAGAGTATTTTCAAACTAATTTATTCTTTATTAAAAAAACCAAAAAAATTTTTTAATTATATTTTTAATGATGGAAACAGAGAACTTGGCACCCTAAAACATAATAAAACACAATTAAGTCACAATTCTATGTTCACTTTGTGAAGTAGCATTCAACCCTGGTGAAACTAAGACGACTATTTGCACAAATTGCATCATCACCCAAACTGACATATCGATCGGAATCACTAAGGAAGGAATAATTAATTTTTGTAGATTTTGCAGGCGATATCTACGCCCACCTTGGACATTATGTGAAAGAGAGTCAAAGGAACTCCTATCAATTTGTTTAAAGAGACTTAGGGGATTGAATAAGGTTAAAATTATCGATGCCGTCTTCGTTTATACTGAAGCATCAACTAAACGAATCAAAGTAAAACTCACCATACAAAAAGAAATCATGAATAATACAAATTTATAATCAGTAAGATGAAATATATTATTAGACATTTGTTTGCGAATTTGTTGAACACTACCAATAATGCGAAGATTGTAAGAAAGAGTTCACTCCTCACACTTGGGGTGCAGCCGTTCAAATTAGATAAAAGGTGGTTCACAAGAAAACATTCTTTTACCTCGAATAATTGTTATTAAAACATAATGCCCACGACAAGGTGTTAAAAATAGAATAAGCTGATGATGGTATTTTATAATTCTAATTTTAAGGATTGGACTTCTTCTATAAAACAAGATCCCATGCTTAGCGCCTTGTGGATTATTTAGCAGCCACACTACCCATCTCAGTAAAATAGTCAAAATAACTGATTTCACATGATGCTAGCAATAACACATATTTTTATAAATATGTATACGCAGTCGACTTACCCAAGATATGCAAGGATGATTTAGTCATACTCCCTCCCAAATTAGCTAAGGAACTTGGAGGATTGGGCAGAGTATAAGTGTGCTATAAGATTTCAACTATTATCCATCTAATTGATCCTTTATCTATGAAAGTATCAGAGCTTTCCATCGAAACTTATCAATTATATGAGCATGATATACATCTTTTTAGTTTGAGAGACCATTAAAGTGAATTTATCATCCTTGATTCTGAGAGAATAAAAGTCCCTAATTTAAATGAGAGCTACATGTCTAGTTCATAAAATTAATTCATTGATAGATTAACTAGACTAACATTAATGAGATCGGAGGGTGATATGGTACCTGTTACAGTAAAATGCCACATCGGAGATGTTTTGAAACCAGGAAACATTGCAATTGGATATGATCTAGCAAATTTAGTGATTGAAGAGATGGAAGACATCAAATCATATCCTGATATCATTATAGTCAGAAAGACAATCGATAAAACCTAACGATCACAAAGAATATTTAAGCTCAAGAGAATTGAAAATGAAATGGAAATAGAAGGAGCCGAAAAAACAAAATCAAAGAAAAAACAATAATGTAATTGAATTCTTAATATATTTTAGAAAAAAAAATGGAAATGGAAGAAGAATCATTCGAAGAGTTCATGGATGATGTTGCCAAAGATAAAGAAATGAGAAAAAATATGATTCTATATAGAGACGAAGAAGCAATAAAAAAATTAACTCCCGCACAATTAAAGAAAAGGTTAGCCGATAAATAACAAAAATAAGTAAATCAAAACATTTAATTTTTCAGTAATAAAACAAACAAAAAGAAGATGAGGAATGGGAAGATGATGGTGATGATGTAAAATTGGAGGAATTGATGAGAGATCTCAACCTAAATGATAAAGAATTAACAGAACCTGTGAATGAAGATGAAGATATAAATAATTTTATAGACAGGTTGGCTAAGGTAAACATAGAAAAATGAAAATTTTTGTTTTTTGTTTAATATATAATAAAATTTCAAATTTAATACAATTAATTACACGAAGAATTGGCTAATGCATTTTATTCGACAGAATGCCTATTCTTAGACATCCTTATCCTAGGGGAAGTAATTCTTTAAGTATATTATCTCGGTAATACGATCTTAATATATTATAATGAATACTTATTTTTATTTAAAATCTTCAGCAATCAAATTATCCTTATCCTCAAGATTCTATACCATCATCTCGGTTAATTATTGCTTAGTTTACTTAAACTCTGAATTTTTTCTATCATAAGAATCAGTGTTCTATTTCTATTATGGCCTATATGATTTATCAATAAATTTGGGAGATATGCCAGCTCCCTCACTTAGAAGTAATAATTTCTCATGAGCAGAATCCTTTTACTTCTTCATTTTCATTTTGAGTAATCTCTATTGAAATTCCTCGGAATTCATCTGCATCTATTTATAGTCTTTGGTCTCTTTAATTGAAAACTATGCTTAATCTTTATAATAGTTATAGTAGTCTGTCCTCTCTAATTCAAAATATTCCTTGAGTTTATTAAATAATTAGACTGGCTCATTTCTAAGCTAGGATACAGATATGGATTTCATCAGTTGTTAAGTTACTGGCATCTCCTTGTGAACTTCCCACTCAGCTGCAATAATCTTTTTAGCAGTATTCTTAACCTAGTCAAGTGTCAAACACTTTTCGAGAGCAATAGATTCTATTTTATCCTTAAAAATCTTATCAACAGACTGAAATGGATGATTGGACTTAAGTTTATCCAACCTCTATTACAATAATCTAATATTTCTATCAATTTAATCCTCCTTTACTGTCTAATCATCATAATCATATTGTGAGAGATGACGAAGTTTAATTAATTGACTCAAATAACTAGGCTAACTTGACTTGCTCGAAGGTTTTTTGAAAGATCTAGCTGATCTTTTTGATCTAACACTTTACACTTACGAGGTGAAACTTGTAAAATTGTCCTTCCTTGGAGTCACCTCTTTGCTTTATGATTCTCTATTATTTATTGATGATTAATCCTTCGTCATATAACCTGTTGTACTATCTTTTATTGCAGTAGTATCCATTTTATAATTGTTTGTTGAATAAACTGATTATGACTTTAAATGAACAGGAGGCTGAAACTGTTTATTACTACTATAAATAATATATTGATTTTTAGTATTGTAGTTCATTTTCTAGTATAAATCTTTTTAGAATTTCTCAGGCAAAGTCATCCTTGGAGTTATTTCAATTTCCTTCTCTTTAATTCCATAAATGAATATCACAAATTTTTGAATATCATGCGATTCAGCCACATACTATTCATACTTCTCTAACTTTTACTAATATTCTTATTTGATGAATTATCTTAATTCTGGTAATTTTCTAATTACTTAAAGTATAGTGTTGGATAAGTATTCTGCAAATTATAAACTCCTCAAACTATCTATATAATTATTTTAATTTTCCTAATATAATGAGAGGATAAATAGGTATAAGATTGTATATGACGTATAGTTTTTAATCTAACATATCTATTAAGTAGATGGTTGTTTTTAGTACTCCTTAATGCTCTTAATTAAAAGATCGCTAATTTCTTCAAAGAGATGATTCCCAATTATTGTTTAATTGGTCTCAAATAAAACTGAGTTAGCTAATAATTAAGCATAAATGTAATTTTAGTGACTGGAATTGTCAAATCCTTTCAAATTGATTGATCTATTCAAAAACACAATGCCATCTTTAACTCTAAGAAGCCTAGCATACAAATATCGAAAATTTAGCAATTTTTGAATGTAACCGAAGATCGATTTTTATTATGAAATAAACCAATTTTAGGATTTCTTTCCCACAGGAACTGCCTCAAACACTTTTTGAAACTATTTGAAGTTATTTATTTTTTCCTATTTAAAGAGTTATCTCCTCTCACAAATAGGGAATTCCTTATTAGCTAATACTTCATATTTATTGAATAGATTTATTATATACTAACATAGCTCTAGAGCTATCCTCAAATATTCCTAAATTTACATTTGCTTTTACGCAAACGTGTTCATATTTCTAGCTAGTAGCTTGCAGTAACAATATAACAATCTCCTACATAATTGCATCTAGAGTTATGTTTCATACAAATCAGTTGAGGGTTGCATAGCAAACTTCTAGCATTGCATCAAAAATCCCCTTAACTTACCCTTCTTGATTAGGGAACTAGTGTCGTAGATGTGATATTCAAGGTTCAACATAATTATTTTATTATAAAGTATATCACTATATTTTTATCCCATTTTTCCACTCTCCCTAAGTTACCTTCCCATTTGGCAGTTTCAAAGTAGCCGTTCCATGCTACTTATCATTCAACCACTACCCTTCATAAATCCTTCCATCTGGAAATTTCAATATCCCAAATCCATTCTTTTAATCATTTTAAAACTCCCCATCATACTATTTACCATCTGGCCATACAAATTTCCCCTATCCGCACCTACATTAATTATTAACTAATACTTCTTATTCAAAACCCATGACCCTTCATAGTATTTTCCATCTGGCCAAGTATACTTCCCCTTACCCTCAATATTATTTTACTTGAAATCACCCTCATAAACAGATCCATCTGCCCATGTAAACTTTCCAGGACCATTTTTCTTACCCAATTCATATTATCCCTCAAAATGGCTAATATGATAAATAATAAACCTTCCATCTGGCCATTTTTCGACACCCTTTCCCGATTATAGGTCATGTTCCCAGTTTCCTTCATATGTCGCCCCATCTTCATGCGTATACACACCATATCCATGAGCCTCATCACAAAGCCAATTTCCTTCGTATATCTCCCCATTTGGGTGCACCAACCTACCTTTCCCCTAAGCGTTTCCTTAATAAAAGTAACCCTCATACTTGGATCCATCCTTTAAATTTATTTTTATATTTACTTCACATGTGAGAACTCCTTTGCCATGCCTCAAATCATTTACCCATTCACCAAAATACTTTGCACCGTTCTCTAGTACTATAGGCTTTTTTAAATCCTTCAAATGAGATTAAGGGTCATTTATATCATCAGAACCAAATTGGAAAGGTGGTAAATTTTTAAGATTACCCACAGTCTATGAATATCTAAAAATTTGAGATATTGATTTACGCTTATAACTATTCATTAACATTCTCATTATAACGTTAAAGCTGTAATTTATAAACCCGTTAACGAGTTTAATATCCCCTTACCCAAGACTGTAGTGTAACTATTTTAGGCTCAAATCCCCTCCATAAATCCAAGTTCTATTGTCTGGGCTTGGTACTATTTTTGACCTCCAATTAATTTGCTGAGTCTGGTTTCCAGCATGTACAATTATTTCCCATTTTCAAAAAAAATTATTATATTTAGATCAATTAATGTCTAAAAAGAAGTCGAAATAAGAAAATCAACCTGATGAATTCACAGAAGCAGAGAAGAAAGCATTAGAAAAATTGTAATATTCCATAATAATAATGATAGAGACTTCTCACATTATATTCGTGAAAAATAAGTATTAAATGATCGGATTGAGGAGTTACAAGCCAAAGTCTATGAATAAAATGAGGAAATCCGCAAGATTAATGACGATAATGTATAAACTATCAACTATTTAAACTAGCTGATAATGAATTCATAAAAACAAGCAGAAATAGAAGATGCTAATAACAATTTTCGTGAACTTACTAAATAATTTGAATAGTATAGGAAATAAAGAGATGATGACATAAATAGGATTTCCTAAGCCTATGAACTCAAATTCAATTGTAAATTAGCATTTAAACTAATTAGAATCCAATTCTGAGAAAGAGAAAAGAATCAAAGACCTTGAGTATGACTTATAGTTAAGCCAAGCAGAACTAAAAAACCTCAATGAGTTTAAAGTATTATTAATCATATTATAGATTAGAGAGGAGTAGTACATAAAGACAATTCATGATTTGAGGGAGGAATTGAAAATGAAGGAATATGCTCACCATGATGAAATTTATAAAACTAATAAGAATTTCTAAAAATAAACACTAAATCTTACTAATGTTAATAATGCTAAAATTGAGGAAATTTAAAGAAATGCTGATAAACTAGCGGAATAAAAAGTCTTAGATTAATAGGAAAGTATAAAAAGAGAGAACAAAAAAATAAAAATGGAAATGGAAATATATCTTAAAGAACTCGAGCAACTCAAGAAAGAACGAGTAATTCTACTATAGGAAAATTCTACACTAAAATAAGGGTCAAGCATAACCAAAGAGACAGAAAATGAGTATTTATATATTTAATATTTTAGATATCGAACACTTAACCACTAACAGGTATTAAAAATTAAAAAACTGAAAGAGAAAGTTGAGTATCTAAAACAATATATATCAAATGTATCGATTTATTTATAAATTAATTTAGGAAGTCACTAAATATACAAAAGAAATAGAATGCATGAAACATCAAAATAATTAAAAATAATAAGAATAGGATAGGGATATCAGGAATTTGAAGGAACTACTGCACTAGAAGACTAAAGAGATGAAAAGTGTTAAGGCACTTGCCTAAATGATACTTGATCAAAGATCAGATATTGAATAATTTTTTTTATAAGCCATAGATTAGGTTAAGAATGAAATCAGAAAAAGGAATATCCAAAATAAGAACAAGTTACCAGACATTTCAAATAAGTCATAGAGCATAGAAAATCATAGAGTGGACATCAATGACCTTGATTTGGAGGAGAAGGAAAAATTATTAAGAATTTTATTTTCAAAAATGAATTAAGGTGTTCCGCCAACTAATTGGAAATCTTAGCTACAACACGTATAATTTTTGGATTATCATAGAGCAAGAGCCAAGTCGATGGATCCTCGTTTAGAGATAATCATTTTTAGTGAGTTTTTAATTTATTAAATATTAATTTATAAATATATATTATAGGGATTTTATTTATCGTTTTTGTGCTTTTTGTTTTTTTCAATAATTTTATATTAAAAAAAAAAAAATGAGAGTCATTGCTTTGGCCATAATGTTGCTTGCAGTTACTGCAACCTCAACTAAAACCTAAGATCAGATCCTTGCTTTATTATAAGTAATATCATTTTATTAATTGATTAGGTAGGAACAAAAGCCAATGATGCTATTGATACAGTATTTGGACTTTTGAATGACTTGATATAATCCAATAAGGATGCCTAATATGCTGCAGATGAGAAGAATAAGACCGATGAGTACATTGCTGACCAGTAATCATAAATATTAAATAATAGGACAATCCAAGCATTCACTAAAGTTAAGTAACTCAACAATAAATTGTTCACTTAATCATAAGAGAATAGAGTTGCATTCGAGGAGAGCCTTAAAGAGACCAAGAATTATTTGGCTTGGAATGAATAGAGATAGGAGGAAATTGAAAGAAAGATTGTCGCATTAGAAGAGAATTAATGTTACTCAAACTAACTCTTCGTTAGATCCATCAAGTATGCACTTGAAGCATTAGAAGTCATCAAACTCTTGAAATCAGATGTTGCAGGTTACGTTATCAATGGTGATTCATTTGAATTTTCATAAACTAAAGTCTAAAGCATTGGAGAGAAGCTCAAATAATATAGCAGCTTATTCTAAGATCATTAAATCAAATCATTCATGGCCCTTGCTAACACATAAGAGAATGTATATTTTTTATTATTATCTTCTTAGTAAGAACCAGGAAGAGAAGCCACCCTTGCTGAAAGAGTCCTCCATCTTTTAGAGACACTCGCTGCTGAAGTCGAAGGATCACTCGAAAACTTAAAGATGAACGAAATCAATGCATCATGGGAACTTGCTGGTTGGGTTTCATTATCTGAAGCTGAAATTGCCACACTCAAGGTTGAATATGAAAGAAAATAAGTGTTCGCTGACAGAACTGCAACAGTATTATTATTTTAAAATTTTAGTAAATCTCAGCTGCTTTGGCCTAATAAGCAAAATCAAAGATCATCCTTTAAGAATCTGAAGATGCTTTAGCATAAGCTTAAGCCGATCTTGAAGCCAAGAGAGAGTCATATGCTGAAGAGAAAGCCAAGAGAGACGAAGAGAACGCCATCCTCTAAGAAGTTATCACAATATTCAAAAAATAAGTCGCCTCATGGTCCGGAAGATGATTTAATTACAAAATTTACAAAAGGTTAAAATTAACTTCCCTATGTTAAATAATGTTCTCAGAATTAATTATCTTTTGTGGCTCGTTGAACATGTGAATCATGATCCCAAATTAAGGCAGGAATCAAGAGATAATACTCATTTACATGTCTTAACATCATAATTGCTTTATAGAAGGAATTGTTTAAAAAAAAATAGAAAATATATTTTAATTCTATTATTATTGACTAAATCATAATCATAATATTTTGTATTTGGGGTCTGATAGTCTTTTTGCCTAATCTCTCATTTTCTCATCATACCCTTTTCCATTTTCATTTAGCATAATTGATGTATTTGCAGGATCTGCAAAAGTTGGTCTTTTTATATAATTAAACATTATACTTATGAATCACTTAGTTAATTCCACTCAATATTTCAACCAAGGTTGTGCCTGATACAAAGGTTTCTGCATTTGTTAAATACATGCATAGTTTTCCTAATGGATATACATTAACATGTTTGAAATCATTTCTGAAAGTTATAATAGGAGCCGCTTGGGGAAAATTAGACAAGTCTATATCAACAACTATATGTGCACCTATAGGGTCAAAAAATTATTATACCCTCATGAGGTTCTCCTTTCAGCCCTATATATTAAACAACTAGTTTATGCTCTTCCTAAAAATCTATATTTGCAATTAGGTGGAATGCTATCTTAGTTTTCCTCGAGATTTTCCCTTTCAAATTATAATCTCTAAGCTTAGATTTTATTAGTCCTGTTCATTATTTATTTTAATTATTATTGATGATACTTCCAAAGTAAATAGAACGAATTTTATATCTCTCATCTTTGTCACTCATACAGATTGTATTGCTTGCATACTATGCAGAATATAGCAGATTGTAACTTATAATAATTAACATAGAGCTTAAAATTCAACGGTTGATGCACAAAACTACTACAATTTGTCAGTTGCAGGCAGTCTGTTTATGTTATTATCCCTATTTGCTACCTTTGTCCTCAACTTCTACTACCACGTTTACATAATATTTGGAGATATATCATTTTCCTTGATGGGTTTGTTCCTACTCCTAGTAGGATGCGGCATAGGGGCAGAAGATTACAATCAAATGTTTAAAACAACAAAATATAATTTACCAGTTGCTTTTTGGTTCGCAGAAGTCGGACTATGGATCCTGATTGTTCTTTAATGTTATAACTATTATGCTGAATAATAAAACAGTAAGAAGGTTGAACATTATGCCACAAACGTAACTTAATAAAGTGTTTAACAATGATTATTTTTTTGTTTTTTAATAAAATTATGAACTAAGAACCAAATCTACGCTTGATCTTCTCAAGATACCTCCGATATTTGAGATCTTTCATCATAGAATACAAGATCAAGTTTCAATTGGATGATATAGCCCTTTTACTCGAATAAAAAGAATTCGACATCTCAAACTTGATAACTTACCTCGACTAAGAGGATGCGACTCGTCATATATCTAAAATACCTCAAACTATAATCCCTAAACATAATACTCCTTAAATAAATTTAAATAAACATAGATTATCATTGGATGGTGCCAATTATGTGGAAACTAGAAAATTCAATACAGAACGAAAGCTAGAGAGTCCATCCAATAGTACGCTTAGGAAGAAACCTTTTTTCATTTATCATAAGATATAATAAGAACTTAAGTAGAATATTGCTTAGTTTAAAAAAAACTCTCAGACTCTGAAATTTATCGAAGATAATACAAGGGAAATTACTGTTAATTACACTAAAAGGATCGAATCTGACGAGGTCCTAAAGCTTAAAAAAAGTATTTAAGTATATTTAGTTATATATAAGATACTTTAAAAAACTTAAAGTGGGTCCCCATCGAAAAATATACTAAAAGAAAATGACATTTCATATCGGTAGATGACTATTGATAAGGTTTCCATCGAAAAATAAACACCTCTTTAAACTCCTCCCAACAGAAAATATTAAAGATTAGTAAAATAGAATTGATGATATATGAATATAAATTATCTTAATCGCATTAATATAATAAAATGGAACAAGATTTAAGATATTTAATGTCCAAATATATAAAACAATTGAGAAGATATGTGACAGACTACAAGATAAGACTCTAAATGGATGAGGTCGTAAAACTTCTCGATGGGACAGACTTCTCATTTGAAAAATTTAACAGTTTAGTTGAGAAAGAAAACCAACCAAAAATAGTACCCAAAATGACCATTGAGTTACCACCTAATCTCGTTGACCCCTTACCACTCTCAAAAACTCCAGTTAACAAAAATATATACCAACCCAAGAGGTACTCCATCGAAAGTCCACTATCCCAATTATATTCAAGAAGAATCAATACAGATAGGACTGTAGGAAGCCCTCCAACTTATTCGACAATTTCAGAAGAAAAAATTGTTCGGTTCGATTAAGACGACATATCTAAATAGTTAAAATTTAACATCCTCCAATTTAAGCGAAACACTCAAGCACTCAATTTCATATTCCTCCACACTCACGAGATCTAAATTACCTATTCTGGATGTTTCGATTAGAAGAAACAGATTGATGAAACCACCAAAAAGCAAAAACTTTAAGTATAATATATTTGTAATATTTAGCAACTTTTCATGGCCATCCCTGCATTGATAAGTGAGAAAGAATTAGATAAGATGCAAAAAGAGTATAATCTCAGAAAATAAGTAATAATGCCTACAACAAAACAACATCAAAATGACAAAGTCCTTATAATCAGTGCAGTACATAAAAAATGAAAGTCACTTCCTTATGAATCTTTATAATTTACTAAAATTATATTTTATAATATAGTGGGGATAAAAATTATTATTATTCTAAAAATCATCAGTTTTATATTTCTAATATTTCTAATAATAAAACATAAAATGGAATAAAATTTGAGATCACATTTTGCAAAATACCTAAAAGGAATAAGGAAATACCTTACAGACATCAAGGTTAGGCTGAATATGGATGAAATAGTTAAAATTCTAGAAGCTCCAATATTTAAAGTTGATGATCTTAACGCAATTTTTTTGAAGGATCAGAACACAAAAGCACCATTAACTTAATATAAAACTCCATAAAAACCAGAACCCAATAGTTTTCATCAAAAATAAATGACCTAAACAGGACTACCTATTAAACATCATCACACAAACACAAATAATACATCAATAAGAGATAGATTTAAGACTGAGTAAAGTTTGGAATATTAAGCTATATCATTTGATTTCAAGAAAATTAAAGAAAGCCTAAGTTTTGGAATGCTTCAATTTAATCGAAACACTAAAACTTTAGCTTCAATTAATTTTCTTACTAAAGACATTGATAAGAGCCTAAATAGTTCTCAAACAATTAATTAAGTTGTTGATAATAAAATAAATTCAAGATCAATAATTAAATAAAAGTTTCTATAAATGGAGAAAGAAATCTATAGGAGACTTTGTGAGAAAGATAATTAGTAGGTAAGTGGAAAAAATCTTTTTGTGATTCCAGAGAAGATAAATTTGGATTTTTATAGTAGAGAATAAACGGAAAGGAAAGTTATTATAGAGACAAAACCATTTCTCGTTTTTAATTGATATTATATAATTTTTTTGTTTAATTGAGAGACTTGGTATAATAGTTATTTCGGGTTTTATATTGTAATATTCTTGAGGGGATATTCTTATTTCAATAATTTAATTTTTACAAATGGATGTTCTTGTCCGACACCTTATTTCAAAATTCATGAAGAACTTAAGACCCCACATAAATGATGTCAAGATATAGTTGTTATTGGATGATGTAGTTAAAGCCCTCACTAATAAAAATTTCTAAATTTCTGTTTTGAACTCCCTCGTAGATAGGGATATGTCAGAAAAATTCCATTAACCATGGAATTTGTAAACACCAAAAATTGTCAATGCCCCCTACTTCATGAGAAACAACAGCATCGATAAGTTTACGATAAATCCCCCTGTTTTTAAGAAGAAGTTGATTACTCAGAGCCAACAAAGTTTAGATGTCAATACGACATGTACGAGCTGTAAGAAGAACAATTTCAATTTCTCCCTAATAGTAGATCAACTAACCATCAACTTAACCCAATTCAAAAAAAATTCCGAGACTATCAAGCTTATAGATAGTGTCAGCTACGATATTGGAGTGAGCCATGTATCCAATTTCGTATAGAAACGAGTAATATGTAATGTTCTCAGGAAGAATATTAAAATGAATGAAGCTCCCACTACTCCTAATGTCGAATTAGTTTTATTTGATGTAAAGCCCTTCTATAGTCACAGAAAAGCCAATAGTGGACAGAGGAAAGAAATTAAGATTTTTAAGAATGATCCATTGTCAGTAAATAAAATACTTTATTTGAATTGAATTATCATATTTTAAAATGAAATCTTGAACTTAATAAATATCTTCTACTCCTATGAAACTCATTCCTAAAGTCCTCCTTCATCACCCTAATCATTTATATTTGAAGTAACCTATCTTTAATATCACATTTATGTTCTTCCTATTGGGTTAGATATGGAAATACCTAATGGTTATCGTGGATTTAGATATATTCCTCATATTCCTATTAGACCTACTCCATCTCTTCAGTTGTTTCTTATATCTATTATTAAATATCGTCCAAAGAAGTTTAATTTTCCTATAATTGTTATTCCAATTCAGAGATTTCTGATTAAAGTCTATCTAATATTTCCTATACATTTTCTGTAATTCTTTCCATCAGTTCAATTCTTTGCTATTCTGCATTGTACAAGATAACATTGGTGTTCTATAAGTCTGTTTCACTATAAGTAAAAAATTATTTTTACGTCGCTGATAATACTTATATTATATAATTAATGTGATCTATAGTTCCAAGATTGTCTGATTTAATTTTTGAAAAAGTCTCTACCATCATAGAGTAGGGATGTTAAGCACCTAATTAGGAGCATAAATCCGATTTAATTTAAATGAATTCTCTTTCAATATCTGCTAGATCTAATTCTTTTTCATCATTAGTTTTAGCAAATTTAGTTTGTTTTTATAGATTTGGTATATCTCTTGGAATTAACAAGCCAATTAAATATTTCGTTTTTCTCAAAATCTAAGATGCTAAAGTTAACTCAGATCTTCTTTAATTGAATAAACTTTCCTTTGTAACATAACTAATACTTCTTCTGCTCTCATATTCTCCAAATCAGCCATAGTTTTTTCAGTCTCCTCAATCACATCTGTTTTTTCTAATATAATTTACTCTAACTTTTCTTATTATTCGTTTATTTTTCTAACTTTATACTCCAAATTGGATATTCTGAATTTAGCATCCTACACTTTTTGTTTAGTTATTTCAATATTTGTTAAATCTAATCGTTATAATTTATAAAAACCTTCAATAGATTACTCATGATATTCATCTAAACTCACTATTGCTGTTTCACTCTCTAGTTTATTCAAATATATCATAAATTAAGACTAATCATGAGCTATCATATTATAATATAATAAAACTTTATCTCAGTTCTGCTCTCACAGTTTTTATTAATTTCTATCCCGCCACATCTGTTGCCATGTTATCGAAGTCTGTATGATATCTCCCATAATTGTGTCCCTATACTAATATCAATAACAAGATAAACATTAATACGTGCAATTTTATAAATTAATGTAAAGAAAGGTCCGTGCATCAAGTCCCAAGCCAACTGAAGAGCAAGTATAAAAATTGAAACTCGCCCAACAAGGAATCAAGAAAAGAAACTCCAAACAAGGATTCTTTGACATCTATAAGATTCATATCATTGTCGCGAGTATAATATTTTATATCTCTTAGTTGTTGTTGGATTCTTGATAATAGTTGCACTCTCCCTCCTGAAGCCAAAACAATTAAATTTAGTTATTGATGATGAAGAAATTTAGTAGCATAATTCAAACAAATATCCATTCACTTTAGGAAGGAATGAATTTTTCCAAAACTTCACACTAACAGACGCGAAATATTTATTTCAAAATTATCTAACCCTCAACTCATCATTACCTAAATGCCCAAAACTTAATACAAACATCCCAAGTGTTTTCAATTTTTATGAAGCCTATCCAAGATGCAAAAATAGGGTTTACGATCAAGGAAATTGTTCATCAAGCTATGCTATCGCTATAGCATCAGCTTTCTCTGATAGAATTTGCTAAGAAAACGAAGTTGAGCAACTATCTCCTTAAAATCTCCTCTCATGTGAGGGTAGAAACAATATGGGATGCAAAGGAGGGTACATGACAAAATCAATCGATTACATAATCAATCATGGGCTCACTACATTGTCATGCCTTCCTTTTTAAGGCGTTGAAGTCTATTAAGATTGCTCAAAATTGAACTGCACTCGATATAAAGCCAAGGAATATTGTCAAATTCAATCAAAAGAGGTATATAATACCCATTTAAATAGGATATTAAAAGAGAAATATTGACATATGGACCAGTTGTGAGCATGATTTCTCCATATAGGGATTTCTTAATTTATTAGGATGGAATTTATTAAGTGTTAGAAGGAACCAAAAGATATTCAGGTCATCATGTAGTCAAAATCATCGGTTGGGGTGATCAAGATGGCTATCAATATTGGATTATTGAAAATACTTGGGGAGAAACTTGGGGATAGAATGGTTATGCCCGAATAGCTATGGATGGATTCTTAGATTTATCTGAGAGAGCCTTGTCTATATTAATATGAGTATATTATTTTTTTTTAAATAAATGAAAAAAAAAAAAAAAGATTTATATAAAAACATCAAAATTGGTATTTAGCATTAACACCAAAACCTAAAAATTTCCCTGGTTTTGGTGCTGCTAAGAATTTATGAACTCTAAGATTAGAGATTACAGCAGGCATAGATCTATCTCTAGTTAGTTTAGATGTAATTGATCCCGATATACTTGAATGTTCCAATTTAGATAAACTAACATTCGATCTTTAATTGTCAAGATATCTGTAAAATTAAGTAACTGGAATTGATGCTGGATTAGTAATTTAACTCTCTTTTTAGGGAATATCAATTATTTGCATCAATTCAACTTCCGTTTGTTAACTATTGTTCAACGCTACTTATGATTTAGCAATTTCTTCCTCATCATTATCTTTAATTAGTAAATCATAAAATTTTCCAATATCATTAACTTTGACTGATCCATGTATCGATTAAACATCATCTACAATACTTTAACTATTATTTTAGCCATTAGTTATGACACTTGTCTTCTTTTTCAAATACTTTTATTCGTATGATCCTTACTTCATTAAGGAACCATTCAACGAAATACTTGAATATTCTTGTTTAGATAATCTAATTGTTTGAGATTCTTCCTTCCCCAAATATTTCTCTATCTAATTCTAGACCTAATACGGTAACACCTATGCTTAAGTAACATACTCCCTCTATCCCTTCTCATTCTAACCAATTTAAATGAAAACACCAGGCTTTAATTCTATCTATTCAAGGAAATTTTAAACATGATTCACTTCTTATTGTCTTATTAGTGCCAAAGTTTCTGGATCTTCGCTAGTTATTGGTTTAAGTCTAAACTTCTTAGGTTTATAAACCTATTTAGTGTATTAAATTTATTTGACTTCTCCAACTAATTGTGGTGTTTTCAATTTCTCATGCCCACTCACCCTATTAGTCAACTGAGGTAGTTTGGATTGCTTTTTCTTAATCATAACTTTTCCATCATAATCATAAGTTACACGATCAGGAGAACCATCCACTAGATTTCGTATCTTCCTTCTCTCCTCCTAATTTTACTATTCCTATAATGCTCTCTACTCTTCAAATTAAGCCTTCAATTGATCTCGATAAGCAAATTTATTCCTCATCTACTCTTCATAAATGTTTATCTCCTCTTCAAGTTCTTCCATCTATACTATTTGGGGTTCAAATGGTTCCCATATAGGTGGCAACTCTTAAGGTATTTCCAATTCCAACGGTAGAGTCCTCACCGAACTTCTCTTACTTTTCATTTAATTTTATAACTCTGCTACATCTCTACGCCATCTATCAGCCTATGGATGGGATGGCTCACAATCCTCATTAATGATCTACTCCTCTCCATCATATATGAACTCCAAAAATACTTTATGTCCCAAATTGAATGAACTTATGATTGAATAATCGGGAATCTGCCTATCAATCTCTAAAATTCTTATTTCATCCCCAAGTATTTATTAGAAATGTTGAATAAATCCTTAAACAACTATGATTGATTCCACCAATTAGTATTGTGATTCATCATGGATTAAAAAAGATGATTTCCTTGAAAGAGAGGGTGTTATCATTATTTATATTTTAAATTTTTTTTTCTTTATCACTTCTTCTTGGCTTGATCCTTTTTAGGTGGTTCTGCTTTCTTCTACTCCTACTTCTTGGGAGGAGAATCCTATTTCTTCTACTATTTTGGTGGTGATTGTTGTTTTGGATCTAATAGATTCTTTGCACTCTAAGTCTGCATTCTAAATTCCTCAACCTTCTTCTTTCTCTCCTTCTCCTTTTCCTTTCTCTAATTAAAAAATAAAATAATTAATTACCCTCATTTCATCGAGAATATAGTTTTTCTCCTTATAAGTAGCAGGACTGAAATTTTTTTCATCATTCAAGCCAAGTCTAGCCTTATATTATCGTATTTTTTCCTTTTACAAGAATTAGTCTATTGATTTTTTATTAATTTATACCATAATGCTATTATCTCGCACTCTCATCAAGATTCTAGAAACTAGTCTCGAGTCTCGGTTGCGATTTGATAAGCTCTAAGTTGTCAAATCTTTATTTCTTAATATTGTATTTGACTATCTTTCTAATTGGCTTCTTTATCTACTATTAAGCCTTCTCTTCCTACTTCTTTTATTTCTTCCCCTTGATGTCTAATTCCTTTGGCTTCAACTTAAGTCCAAAAGCGACTAAATACTTTTAGGATGGATCCTCAGACTCTAATTATATATTATGTATCATACCATCTGTCAAATCTAGAATTCCTTGAAATCCTGTTATCACATCATCACCTTTGATGTCGATTCTAAATTCTTTAGTACTTTAATCTTTGTATCCTAAATTTCCAACTTATAAGAACTACTTCTTTACAGTTTCAATTTTAATAAATATTATCTAGCTTGAATTGTAAGTTCCAGAAACATAACTTATCTTATCATCCTACTCTATCTCTAACTCCTTCTTTTAGGTTTCTTAATCTATTGATTAAAATAACTATCCATCAATATGGAAGAACTCTTATTTAAAATCTTTATCCTTATCCGTATATTCAGTACTAACTCCAATAATTAGTAGGGATCCCTTTTCAAAAAATATAGTTATTTTCTTCAACCTATAATCTTGAACCCATTCAAGCTGCTTCGAATCATCAAACTAGACCGATGATTCATTCACTGCAGTCAAACCATGCATGTATGTTTTCTTCTCTTAAACTTTCTTGATAGTAACAATATCTTAATCAGGAGCCGATTAGGGGACTGTCTTCGCTAACTTATCCTTCACATCCTTTCTCTCTTTTTCTTTCTATAAAGCCAACAACCTTTAAGCCTCTGTTAATTTATTAACCCAAATGAAGGCATTATGATCTGCCTCCTTGAATTGTTTTTACAAGTTAATTTATTGCTATGAGTAAATTGTCAATTCTTTCTAAAGATCCTCTCTCTTTTTCTAAAATCTGAGCTTCTCCTCTTTCAGTTAAGTTCTCAAATTTTCTGCCTTCTCAATCACTTATTTGAAGTTTTCCTCTGTAAATATCTTCTCCTTATTTTTCTCATTCTCTTAAAACTTCTTTTTTCTCTCCTCCTTTTCAATTTTCTTTTATTCAACGTCAACTTATCTTTCATCCCGTTGTTTTTGAATAATCTCCTAAACATTCTAATCTTTCTTATCCTTATTTTGTTCCTTTATCAAAAATTTTTCATCAGGCAACTACCCATCCTTTTTGCATTTATTTCTATATTTCCCTTAAAGTTGAACAAAAACATTTTATTACTCCTTCATTAATTTTTACATTTCTAAATCTTTCTATACTAATAATTTAAGATCTGCTGCGAACTTTTTCTTATCATCCTTCAACTTTTGTATGTTTTCCTTAAACTTAAGGGGAAGAGTTTATTTATCTCGTGATAGTTCTACCTCTTTGATAATCTTATTCAATTCCTTAATTTATCTCTCATATTCATTATCTTTTTTCTTTAGGTCTTTAAGTTCATTTTTTAGATCTTCAAGTTATTGAGTAAATTTAAGATTAGATGACTTTGCATTGAATTGTTCCAATTTCTATTTTTCGTCATTGTTCATCTTCTCAAACTTTTACAATTCTAATAGCTTTTCCACTATTTTATAGATCAAATAATTACATATTCCCTTATCAACAAATTTAGTGAATTCATTAATGCCCTTACCACTCTAAATCTCTCCAATAATTCTCAATTCAGTCAAGTAGTCATTATTAGTCTTTGAACTCTATAATGCCTACTTTCTTAAATTTTATTGAACAAGACCCTCGACATCATCTCCAATCTACTTCAAATCGTTCCTCTTCTAATTGTTTTTGGCTCTCAACTTCTTTATCTCTTCATTTCTATATTAATGAAAATAAAATTACTAAATATGTGATTTCTATTTCCATTTTCTCAACTACTCATCTTCAGTCATTCCTGTCGTATCGCCAATACCTGGATCATCTAGTGATTTATATTTTTCGTCCTCTGACATGTAAGTTATACTTTTTTTTTCTTTTTAATAAATTTATTATGATAAGAAATCCCTAAAACCCTATAGTATTTTTCGATATCGCTATCGGTGGTCAGAAAGTTGGTAGAATCAAAATTGAACTATATGCTGATGTCGTACCTAAGACTGCAGAAAATTTCCGACAACTATGTACAGGGGAATTTAAACGATTCGATAAACCCATCGGATATAAGGGATGCACATTCCATCGAGTCATAAAAGATTTCATGGTTCAAGGTGGAGATTTCCTTGGTGGGAACGGAACTGGATGCATAAGCATCTATGGGGAAAAATTTGAAGATGAAAATTTCCAATTAAAACACGATGAACCAGGATTACTATCGATGGCTAATTCGGGGGCTAACACGAATGGATGTTAATTTTTCATAACTTGCACTAAATGTGATTGGTTGGATGGCAAACATGTCGTCTTCGCTAAAGTTATTGATCAACCATCCATGAATGTAGTTAGAAAAATTGAACAAGTACCTCTAGGACCTAATGGAAAACCTAAACAAACTATAATTATAGAAGAATGTGGAGAACTGTGATAATATAAAATGCCAAAAAAATTTTTGTTTTTTTTGTCAATTACGCCTACTAGCAACTATTTTCTGAGATTTCTCATTAATTTAAGGCTAACATAAATATGATTTTACACTTGAAAGCTGAATTCAACAGGTTATGATTTCCGAGATTATCGCTTAAGCAATTCATGTTTTTCAGGTATAGTCAAAGTCTGTACCAATCTAATGGAAGATTCTATAAATTCAGCCTTAGTTAAAATATGTTAACCATCCTCCATCTCTAGCAGCAATGGTTTAAATATGTTTAATATCTTTTATTCAACCCCTGATATATCTATCCTGATTGCATCAATTTGACCATCTCCATCATGGTCCAATTGATCAAACAGTTTAGATAATGTATTTTCCAGATTTTGTGATACCAATTGATCCGATTTCTTATTCGCCTTAGTTCGTGATTGACTTAATAACTTTTCCTTACTTTACGAGAGTTTCTACTATTTCGTCTGCTCCTACTTGAATGCCTATTCGTACAAATTTTTGAAAAGATCAGGAGCCCTCTACTCTGGAGGCCTACCAGTTTTCGGTTTAAATAGCTGGTTCTCATCCACACTCTAATTTTTCTCTCTTGACTAATATCTATATTTTTATTATCTCTCCTCAAAACTGACTCCCTAAACAATTTTATCAGATATTGAATCGATTTTAGGATGGAATGTATAGTATTATTAAAAGTAATTTTAATCCAGTTATTATAATTTGTGCTTTTTTGAATCATGCACCTAATAGAGCTACTCATAATGAGGCATGGTAATTTGTGATTGCTTCTTCTTCTCCTCTATGATGAATTGGGATCTAAAAAATTAATTTTTAATGTACATTTTGTTTATTTGAGGATGAAATGAGCAACTCTACTACTCTAATTCAATTTTATAATTTAAAGCATTTTCTCTCTTCTATTATTGTTGCTATGCAATTTTATTTAGATGATCGCCAACTGGCTCAGGAGATCTTTTTGCGATTTATTTGGAAATTTCATTAATTTTAGGTTGATAGGTACACTCAATAAGTTGCGAATTCTACTAGTCCTTCCTTGCACTCTCTGCCTTCTACAACATTTCCTCCTTCTTCTTAATTCCCTTCTAGTAGAGGATGAGCCCATAATTAACCTCTTACTCATTATGCTAAGATTTTTGAGATTATTTCATTCTACTATCTTATACAACCAATTGTTTCTTCAACTTCTTATTATGAGCATCTTTGTAAAGCCGATCATATACTGAGGCTTGTTCTGCACTCCTATTTCGCTTTGGAGAAGGCTATGTAACTGAATGACTGGATATTGAATCTCTTGGTTGCTATTATTTTTACGATAACTTGGTTTAGTTTCATAAAATTTACATATTGATTCATGTTAGTCTTCTCCTACAAAGCCACTTCGATGTTCTAATTTATATTCTCTATCAAAATGGGAACTATTTTCTAATTCACACCATATTTGATGCAGAAATCTCTAGCCAACAATTCTGTATCATCTCCTTCAAACACATCGATTCTGCCCGTTCTCTTCTCATCTATTTGTATAGTCATCACGAGCAATTAACTAGGCTGCCTCTATAGTTCACTCATAATAACGATAAAAAAAAAATTGAATTTTAATTTTCATAAGTCAGATTTTTGAAAATATTCACTAAAGCTACAATGTTTTGTATTCAATTTCTTCTTCATCTATTCAATCTCCTAATTCTACTGTATAATTTTAGCCTATTGATCATAAATCATTTATTTCAATTATTCATTTTCCCGCTGAAAACATTGCAAACGATTGTTAGTAGTATAATTATCATTTAGTAATTAGAGCACCCTATTCTCTAGTAGATTTCTTTCCCTCTAAGCAGACTACTACTATGTCTAATACTATTCAGATTATTATGCCAATTATTATTGCAGTATCTAAATCATCTACTCTTAATGCTCAAGCTCTTTTTTTTAGTAAATATTATTACTCTCCTCCTAAGTCTTTCTTTGTATCGTTTCAATAAAGTCTGTTTTGATTCGATTAGCTGACTTTGATATCGGTGTAAATTTAACTCCTGAATTACCAGTCACCCTAATTATCTTCTCTGGTGTCTTATGATTCGATCCCCTCAAGTAAAATGATTATGAAGGAGTTCTGAATGTCATATTTTTAAATTTTTTTTTTAAATAATTGTGTTATAATAATTCTATAAAATATGGAAGAGAAAGAAATAGAATTGGTTGATTCATCTCCAAAATAGCAAATTTAGTTGCCATAAAAATACAATCGTAGCTTTTGGGGTTTGATGGGATTGATGTTGCATAAAAATTATCTACTCTTCAAAAGATAGATGTGTTTGACAATTTTCCTACTATCAAGTCCATTAATGATATGCATATTGATCATTCTAATCCAATATGTTGTTAATATGTTCTTTAACTTCACTACAATTGATCCACCCATCAAACCTATATTAGGGTATTTAATATATAAAGAACAAAAAGTTAAATTCCTAAATGCATTTCAGATGATTGCACTTCGATAGGCTATTTTGTGCTAGGTTAATAGGAGGATTGGATGGAGAGAGTCATGAAAAGAGTTGCCTACACTAACAATCTTGAATATGATGTAGATGTTAGATTACTTTTACAAGCCAAAAAACCAAAATAGATATCTGACTACTTAACAGAATATAAAAATAAAACATAAATTGCAGTCGTATTTTGTAATGATCAATGGACACTCTACGATACAGATCAGCGTGACTTTGGAATACCATGTCATTTTGATAGATTGGAAAAATAAATAGTATTCTACACCATCATGTATAACTACACCCTATTATATAAATCACCATATTTGTCCGATATGAAAATGGCATACCCTAAAGACGCATATGCAACATCTCTTAAAATAAGTTTAGATAATGCTATTTTGAGAGAGTTCTCAGGAAAAGAAAAAGAAGTTGATGAAGAGTTCATGTATTTCACTCAACAGGAATATCCTACTATTCCCAATAGGTTTGTAGAAGGAATAGATATTGTTGGTAATTATGGAGCATTTTACTTCTTTGCTCCCTATTTGTTGAACTTTTTAATCCTAATCAATGAACTTTTACAAGAAAAAGGTAAAAAGCTCAGATAAGGTCTTACTGTCATGGGATTGTCACATTTAGCATACTGGACATCATGGATTATCACTTCTTTTATATTAGTGCTAATACTATCTTTAGGATTGATGGCTTTAGGAAACATATTCCAATTCGACCTATTTACTAAAACTCCATTTCTAATCTTATTCGTTTTATTTATAACATTTGGATTTGCAGTTGTTATGGTAGCATTCTTCATATCTGCAGTATGTCCTGATGTCAAGAATGGATACACAATAGCATATGGGTTCATACTGATGGCACTCCTTATGCAAATGTGCTTCACATAAGTAGGAATGTCAATATTATTTGTAATAAAACTTTTAATATAATTTTTATAGTATCGTAAAGGTGCCTCTTTTTGGGTGAAATTTACAAGATTTATACTTTCCCTATACCCAGCATTCAAATACTCACTCATATATGCCGATATCGCTATCAAATCATGCAGACATTATTCACTTGAAGAAAGTAGATGGATTGATGGAACTGGTTTCTAGTATTCTGACCTTTGGGCTACAAATGAAGGCAGAGTACAATTAGATACTCGAGTTGGTTATGAATCCCCAAGTGCGATAGAGAACTACTATTAGCTACTACTATCTATTCTATTTTACATCATACTCACATATTATTTTGATCATATATTAGAGAGTGTATTTATATTAAAAAATAATTAGAATAGAGGAAAAGCGGATTCTGTATTTTTTTTCATAACTAAACCTCTTAGTTATATTAGAAGAAAAAAATAACAAATAAAAGTTAATATATAAGATTTCTAAAGTGACCCAAGGGATTCTGCATCAGTTGAGAAAGAAAGAGTTCTGAGAAATTACAGTTCATACATCGACGGATTGAGAATTGTTGGACTATCTAAAACATACTACAAATATCCCTTTTCCATACCCTCAAAAGACGATGTACATGCCCTAAAAGATGTTTACTTGGAAATGTAAAGTGGTGAGCTATTAGCACTGCTAGGTCATAACGGTGCTGGAAAAACAACATTAATTAACGTACTTACTGGAATGCATAAACCATCTCATGGATCTGCCTAGATCCTAAATTATGATATTAACCATGATATGGATGAAATTAGGCAAATCTTAGGAGTTTGTCCACAATTCGATATCCTCTGGAATTAACTAACTGCTGCTGAACATTTAAGAATGTATGCTTAGATAAAAGGACTCCCTGTTGATAAGATAGAATAGGAAGTTAATCAACGATTAGCTGAGGTGTAATTATCTCATGTTAAGGATGCACAAATTCAAACATTTAGTGGTGGCATGAAGAGGCGAGTCTCTTTGGCTATATCAGCGATTGGTGATCCAAGAATAATCATATTAGATGAACCTACAAGTAAAATTTTTTTCTCTAAAATATCATAGCTGGAATGGATCCAAAGGCGAGAAGGTAAGTGTGGAGTATGATTAAAAATATGAAACAAGGTCGAGTTGTTCTATTAACTACTCATGCAATGGAGGAGGCTGACGTATTGGCTGATCGCATTGCAGTGATGGCTCAGGGTGAACTAAAAGCTATAGGGACTAGTCTGTTTTTAAAAAACAATTTTTCTGATGGTTATCGAATCAATATTGTAAGTGATGATTCTGAGTGTATATCTTATTTAAGGTCTAAAGTAGGTGATTTTAAAGTATTAGATTCTTCAGGGGGTTCAATTGTGTATATTTTTTAATTAATTAGCATATCAATACCGTTTTCTGAATATCAAATGTTAGAGAATTTCTTCTAAATAGTTGAAGGAGGTTGTTCAATGATAAGGGATTGGGGTCTTAGTCATGCCACATTGGAAGAAGTTTTTATGAGGGTAACAAAAAAGTGAAAAAAAAAAATTATCTACAAATAAAAAAAAAAAAAAAAACATTTAAATAATATATTCAACATTTTTGATGTTGAGCTAGTTTATCCTTAACCAGTTCCCAACCTAGTTTCAAAAACCTCTCTGTAATATCTATTGATTGTTTCATCTCCTCCATGATTTACCTTAATCTAGTTTCCTTAGCGTTCTATTTTCTTAGTTCCTACTTCCAGTTTACATGAGATTTTTTTATAGCTTTTCTTTATATTTAGGACTCCATTTTATATTTTTTCTATTCTTAAATATATTATAAAATAATTTCTTTTTTTATCTACTTTTGAAAACGGATACGTTAAAAACAATATATTATAATAAATGATTGAAGATAATTTAAGTTAGTAAACCAACAAAACTAAGAGAACATTTTATATTAAAAAGAAACTACCTGATGATTAACTTAAATTCTCCAAAAACATGTCCTCATTAGCAGGCTTAGATAAATATTTAATGGCACCTGTAATTATACCTACAATAACAGAATCAATCAATGAAACCAGGCTCTCGTGATGATAGAAGAAAAGAGAGAGAAAGGTCCAAATACTAATTAAACACATCAGTGAGTTAGAAAATCCCAAAACAATCTGAAGTTTTTGAATAAAGTGATCAATCAAAATTGACAGAGATTTTAGAAAGAAATCCAAATGAGGAGGAAGAAAGAAAAGATGTCACCATGGGACCTTAATTGAAAATGAAGAAGGAATACATTTCGTTCATGATCAAAACAGGGCAAGTTAGTTACGATAATGTTGTAGTTTGGAATAATGGAACTGCTGCCATCTACTATGAGTGGAAAAGAATCGAAAGCCAACGCTTATAACAAAATTCAATCAAAGATACAAATGAAGAGAGATTCTTCTGTCATCATGAACAAAATGTCATTAAACCAGGTGAGAGGATCAGATTTGTGTTTTCGTTCATCTCAAAAATAACAGGAGTATTCAATGAGGAATGGGAACTTAAATGTGAACCTCCTTGCATCACTCATTTACCAACACTAAAATTAACAGGACAAGCCTTCATCGATGACTTGCAAACAGATCAAAGACAAGAGTTTCAAAAATAAACCAAAGAGAAATTTTCCCTCAAGATCGTAACAGAAGTCATTGGAGATATCATGGAGGAAGTCAAAACACCTCCACCCTTACCCCCTAATTTAGATGATCCTGAATAATTTAAAATTGAATTTGAGGAACTCAATCTAAAGGAACAATTATATTATTCACCAGAAATAAAAAACTTCTTTGAATCAACCTTTCAAGAACTCAGCCAAGAGTTAAAATTAAATGAGAAATGGAATGGAGATGTTCAATATTTAAGACATCTCATCACTCAAGTAGATGATGATTTAGAAAAAGAGTTGATTTAAAGAAAGCTAGATATGTGGGTTAAACTAGCCAAGAAAGTCCCCATCAATAGAAATCCATTATTTCCAACAATAAAGGAATTAATGCTCAATATGGTGGGAAATATTCCATTATATGCCGATGATTTGAGAAAGGAGTTAGGAATGTGGGAATATACTTTCAAAGAACCCTCAAACGATGATCCCACTCCTGAGCAACTGAAGTAAAAAAACGATGAATTCAATAAAATGAAGGCTAATTGGCTTAAGAATGCCAAGAAGAAAAAATGGAATGAAGAATTAGAGAAAGAGATGATTGATGATTATCGAAATAAAATGGGGAGAGAAAATTTCGAATGGATTTAAAGATCTAGCAATGACTATTGAGAATGATGGCTAATTACTTTCAGTAGGAGCATTATTAAACCCATTATGGAAATGGAATGTATTTAGAAGAACTAGATTAGGCAGAGATTATTGGGATGATTGGTTGAGAAAGAAATCTATAGTCGATGCAGACATTGAGGGTAAGAAAGTGGCTTTGAAGATTCATTTAAAATTGGCTGACCGACCTGATGTTTATTAATTAAAATAATAATTTGAAGAAGCCCTACTCAAAGAGCAAGAAGAAGATAATAAAAGATAAGAGGAGGAGAGGCTAGAAAGGGAGAGGTAGGCTCAAGAAGCTGCCAAAAAGAAGGGAAAACCCAAACAATAACAAAAATAATAAAAATAGGAAGAAGTTATATAAGGTATTATATTTCAGTTAAAAAAAGAAAAACCAAAAGTTCGAGATCTAAGCCATCTTGACCAAGCAAGTTTGCAAGAATATGTAGAAATAATACGACATCTTTTAGAGAGACAGTCTAAAATTATTGTTTTACTAGTAAGTTATGATCAACCGATTGGATAATATAAATTTACTTCATCGGTAAAATTCTTCTAGGAATGGTTAAAGACATAAATTGATTGTCCTGTTTATTTCAACGACGCAATCATAGAGAACTTCGATGAATAATTAGAAAATCAAAATTTTCAAGAAAATTCTGTTGTGGTTCTAGAAAACCTTTTTTTCTATCCTGATGAAACTGGAAATTATATTGAAGACCCAGATATAGAGGCTAGAACCCCATTTAGATCACTATTACCATATGGATAAATATATATTTAGGGGGATAGAGTCAACTTTTTCCATAAGTTCTATTCATCTATTGTTCACTTTACTTCAGAATAGAGCATCATATCTAACATGATATCTAAAGATTTATCTACTCTATGCTACAACATTTAAGGATGTTTTAATAAAAATGGTACCATAATTATAGGAGGAGATTTGAGTGGAAATAAATTACTTGCAATAGATCAATTATCAGGGCATGTTTCAACAATCATCCTTATGGGTAATATAGGTCTAGCCTTCTATCTAACTATGTACGATATAAAAAGCGATCTCATCAATACATCAGTAAGGAATGTGATTTTAAACTTATTATCAACAATGAAAGAAGAATCAAAAGATGCGCCTCACTAAAGATTAACTAGAATATCTCATATATCAGAACAATTAAAGCCAAGAGCAAGGATTATATGCCCTCAAGATTTCCTAATTACATAGTTGCCCCAAGACTACAATCCAGCCAATGAGGAGCATGTTTAAATAGTAATCTCATCCGTAAAACCGTATGTACCAGAGTAAAGCTTGATATTAGAACCTGGATATGTATTGTTAGATTTCGGACCTAACACCATATCAAATATAGAGTAGGAAATCTTGGAATCACAAAGGTTGATCTGGATCGACGATGCCAATTTAAATTTAATCAATATAGAGAAACAGATCACTGTGCCTGATATTGAAGCCATCGCCTTACTCAAGAGGCTGAAAGAAGAAGAAGCTTAAAGAGAGCTTGAAAGGCAGGAAAAAATTAAAGAATAAAAGAAGAAAGGGATTAAAACTAAAATAAAGGAAGAAGCACCAAAAGAAGAGATAAATAGTAATTTTATAATTTATAATATAGTTAAAACAACAAAGGAGATTAATGTACCAGTTTTTAATGAGACTAATCGAGCTCTAGGAAAATTGATTTATGAATTAAATTAGTAGAAGAAAGATAGACATATTCACTCTTAAAGAGAGGGAAGCTTTCCAAATTATAATTTTGATTAGGATTTAGTTGTCACAATTGTAGGTTAGGCATTAGAGAAGAAATTGAATTCAGAGGATTTCTAGAAAGTCGAATAGTCAATCGTAGAAAAGCCTGAGCAATCTGTTAAGGAATCAAATTAGGAAGATTAGCAAGAAATTGATGGTGAGGAAAACTAATTGGAATAAGTTGAGGAAAAAGCTAAGGCTAATTAAGTAATTCTTAAATAAAATTTTTTTTAAGGTGAAACTTATTTCAGACTACTTTATTTAGGATCAAGAATTTTTATTAACATTTTTGGCTGGTACAAATGTGCACTGTACTCATTATGATGAATACCCTCCAAAACCAGAGAGTGAAATTAATGAAGAGTAATATTTTGAAGATGAAGATTGATTAATTTTAATATATATAATGAAGAAGTTTAAAGAAATTAAAAAAACTGGTGATGGCACATTTGGTGTTGTCATCAAAGCGTAAGACACATAGACGTTCGAATTAGTAGCAATCAAAAAGATGAAACAAAAATATCATAATTTTGATGAATGCACTAATTTGAGAGAAGTCAAAGCTTTAACAAAATTATAGAATCACCCAAATATCGTGCGTTTAAGAGAAGGTGTAAATTATTCTATATGTTTAGCTTTTTTAGACGTTGATACCTTCTGCATGGTATTTGAATTTGTTGAAAAGAGCATTTACTAAGTTTATAGCGATTTCAAAAATGAAGTAATTATTACTGTAAAAAAAACCACCAAAAGGGTAAAATAATGCCGGAAGAACAGATAAAGTCTATTATTTACTAGACTGCAAACGGACTGGCTCACATGCATAAACATGGATTTTTTCACAGAGATTTGAAACCTGAAAATTTATTATCAGATTCCAAGGGATTACTTAAAATAATTGATTTTGGTTTAGCTCGCGAAATTAGATCAAGACCACCATACACTGATTATGTTGCAACAAGATGGTATCGGGTAATTTTTTTTAATCTATTTTCAGGCTCCTGAAATACTATTAAAGTAACCTAATTACAATTCACCAGTTGATATATTTGCATTAGGATGCATCATGGCAGAGCTTTACCTAAATAGACCATTATTTTAAGGAAATTCAGAACTAGATCAATTTAATAAGATCCTATCTACATTAGGGTATTTTGATTTCTATTCAATAGTACTTTCTCATAAAATGATTGGCCAGAAGGTGTTAGATTAGTATCTTAGTTAGGGGTGACGCTAGCATAATTCCAACCTATCTCCCTAAGCTAAATTATTCCTAATGCTAACCCAGAGGCATGGAATTTAATCTCCTAAATGATAAGATGGGACCCCTATAAAAGAATAAACGCTACTCAGATACTATAGCATCCATACTTTTATAACATCTAAAAAATTGTACCATCGATTGTTTTTGAACCTGAATTGCATCAAGCTAAACACAGCCAACATTCTCATTCAGTTCAAAAACTCGAGAATTAGTTTGAACAGCATTAGTTAAAAAAGAAGTCTAGCACAGAATTGGATGAGATCATTGATTTGTTAGCAGATTCCCACAATTCCAAAACATCAAAAAGCTCACAAATTCTAGATAAGAATACAAATTATGGAGACTATGTTCCTTCTTTCAAGCCAAAACCAGTACAATAGTAACAATAATAAAAATCATCAATATATAACTTTGATAATGTATATCCAATAAAAAGAAATTGAGAGTTTTTTTTTTCACACATTTTAAATTTGCTTTATTTTTAAATAATCATTCTCACATTAAACCACAAGTAGTTTCTTTTTAACCTCTTATGCCATCCTTATGAGCTTATACAATTGTGTCCATGATCCCTCATTTAAATAAGCAACTAAGTATTATGCATGATTATGCTGTTAACTCCTTTCATAGAGCACAAATAAGGCTCCGTATATGTGACCAGAATCGATCCTATAATCAGTATAAAAATGCTTAAATATTCTAAGCTCTATCTATTATATTATTTTATTTCTTATTAATAATTCTTATAATTCACCTAATAAAATTGAATAGCTGAATTATGCATAATCTACAGATTATAAGTATTCATAAAAATGATTCTTTTTATTCTCGTGAAACTCAATGGATGCAATGTCCTATATAATATAATCCTAATCTTTTGAATTGGTTAAATCTGTGTATAATTACTACTCAATATTAATGGTGGTGTCTGAATTATTAGTGGTTAAGTATTCATAATGGCTCCAGTATTAATTTTAATTGAAGAAGTAGTATAAATTACAATACATTTAATATATTTATTAAAAAGCAAAATAATCGTATGAGCAGATTGGAAACAAATATGGATTTTGACGAGTTGATAAATATTCATAGTTAATTATATTTCTTTAAGGAGGGGCATAGGATAAAAAAGGTTTAGTCTCCAAAAAGCTAACATCAAATAATATACCTATAACCGAAAATTTTATATGACCATGACATTCCATTTGATGATAAAAAGAGAATTAAATATGTTAGATTTCTAGAATGAATATATTAAATAAGAAATATCATATAATTCTTTTGTTTATATAGGTTTATTTAATATAAAATAGAAATTATAATTATTTTGGTCGCATCATTTAGTTAATCCCTTAAATTTATGATGCATGTAATTAAAATTGCTTCAAATTTAACTCATCCAATAAGAAAATATCAAATTCTCCAATAAATTGTTCAATTTGAAACTACTTTTCTATCAACCTTTGATAATTGAATCACTCTTTAATAATATTCCATTATTGATTACTGGTTGAATAGTACAATTCCATTCTTTTCTTACATTATTAGCCTAAAATATTTCTATTTATATTTATCATATCTAAATCTTTCTTTTATTAGCTCATCGTAACATTCTTGTTTCCTTGGAATTTTTATATCCCGAACCTTATCCATCATCACCATTTTGTGATTGTTCTTCTTATTTATTCTTAGTGGTTTCCTGATCTTAATTTTTTCTCTCTCACCATTCAATAAATAGCAAAATTCACTAAAGCACAGCCTGAAGCTTATAATAACTGGCTAACTCGTTTAAATTTCGCTCATACTTTTTGCAAAAGCAAAATGATGAATTATGATATAGAACTGTGCTTTTTTGGGCTTCTCCTCTCTCTCGATCACCAAAATTTTGAACCCATGAATGAGGCAACACAACAAGTTTCTGAAAGCCAGAATAATATCTTTACTTTCTTATTTATCTAGAAAAGCATTAGATTACTTTACTCTCACCATTCACCTACCCAATTAGGGTTACCTTGCTCAATCTTAAAGTTCTTACTATCACAAAATTATTCTTTCAATATATCTTTTTATTTAGGGGTTAGATATTTCTATTTTTGCTGAATTGATTTGATCGAAAACCTCTGATCTTATATTTCCTCTAATATTAGAAGCCTCTAAACTGATCTTCTCTTTATAAACTGGTCTCAATTATTAATTTTATTTCTTTCCTCGCCACCATATGCTTTCGAATAATTCTAATGATCTCAAAAGGAAATCCTTTCTCTAATGATTTCGTCTCTCAATTTAGTGAATTGATAATTCTACTTTCCTAAACATTAAACGAGTCCTAAAACTTAGCTATTTACTTAATAATCTATTCTAGGTAGATCATTGGGTTAATGTAATCAATTCCTTATGTCCTCTATGAAATGATAGGGCTATTGTGCAGCTTATTTATCAAAAGGATATTATTCTCATTGAAAATCAGTGCTCCATTTTTATTTATCTAATTAAATAATTAAGTTAATTAGGACTTGAATGTGTCAAAGATTGTTTCGTTCATGTATACATTTTAAGATCGAAGCCAATTCACTGATTGATAGCTGAACAAATGAGGCCTGAATAAGTACCTAAAATGCTAGCATACTCTAATAATTTATCTTTTATCCTTCATTCTACATTGGGTAGGAATATGATAATTAACAAATGAATTTTGTTATGAAATAACAAAAACCAAGGATTTCTAAAAGATTCCCCTTGACATCTGGGACTGATAGAACTGCTATCAAAATCGATTGCTCATATTATCTTTATTAATTGTTTCCATATTCTTACATCTGTTCTAGGGCGTTTTGCATTTTTTGAATTTGAATTTATTAACAATTACGAGTGAACCTAATCCTTTATAAATCAAAATATTTATATTAATTGCATAATGCGTATTATTTTAAAAAAATATTTTGTATTTATATATTATATTTATTATAAAATCAGTCTTTGTTGATAGGATTCTTCAATTACTGAGG